>NGKG01000004.1:730689-746143 GCA_002162505.1 Myriosclerotinia scirpicola
GTGCGCACGCGCAGCCGCGCGTCACCCAGCCAGTCGGCAATAAATCCCAGAGGAGGAGATACCGATACCGATACCGATACGGATCAAAGTTCACGAGGAGAGAGAGGCACGCGGGAGAGGAAGGAGTGAAGGACACGGTAAACACAGAGCGCGGCTAACGATTGACGCGTGGGATGTTCTGGAGAGGTAAGACTTACAAGGATTTCGAGTGGATGTGCGTGATGTACGCGTTGAGAAGGTGGCGATATGTAGGATGGGGGCTAAGGAGAAGGAGGATGGGGAGGAGGCATACGAGGTGGAGGCTGAGGTTGAGGTGCCTCTTTCTTGGGGTGGAGGTTAGGTTGGGTAGAGCTTGGGTAAGGATTTGTGTGTGTGAGGGAAGGGGGTTTGTGTTTGTGTGTGTGTGTGAGGGGCATTCTCTCGGCGGTATACAGGAGCAATTTAATTGCTAGTATTGGGAGCTATCTTGAAAGAAGTGATATTTGGTAGGTACTAGGTATGCACGAGCTTTTCCAGCAATTGCTGCAGTAGTTGTGCTCTGCGGGTCCAGAAAAGAACACTGGTGAAACTTGGAAGGAGAAGATAGAAAATGACATATCTGTCTTGAAAAAAAAAACAGGAATCGGAGACTAAGAAATTGGGCACCATGACCCTTCCTACATCTTATATTCTATCCTATATCTCCAAGTCACTTCTGTATATCATGTACATCATCCCATAATAATTGATAGGATCGGGAGTAAGTGAATCTTCTGATTTGATGCATCTGTCGTGACTTCATGTGCTGAGTAACCATGATGTGAAATCTGGTAAATCATCACCTCATCTAACTAAAATCTCCTCAACTTCCGTCATCCGTAGATAAACTCGAGGGAAAAAGAGAGGTTAAAAAACAAAAGAAAAGATTTCCTTCATGTGAACCAATAAACAGATTAATAAAATCCATCAAAAAAACCATGTGCCATTTCCAGACGACGCAGAGTATTTGAATGCAATCCGAACGCAATCCGAACGCCTGAGCTATGGGGAGCTTTGTTTTGTAAGAGAAGTACACTGCTCAAGCCTAAACTTCAATGTCGTCACAAGAGCCCCGATAGGCAATACTTTTTGTTGCTTTCTGCCACATCAGATAGCCTCAAGCACGAAAACGATCCTCCATCATGGTGTTTTTTGGGGTATGTGTGTATACGTCCGTCCTTCAAGTGGCATAAAACTTCTTCAAGACCTTCTCAACCTCCTCGTACTCCTCCTTTACCGATTCCAATGTTTCCTTGATCCGGGCCAAACATTTCTTCTCATCGGATTCATCAATCATACCAGCTTCATCTTTCTTCTGCCCATAGTGTTGAATCTTTTCACAGCTATCCTTGACCTTTGTCAATCCCAATGTTGCCGAGGATCCCTTCAAGAAATGACCGAGGGAAGAAAGTGAGGCTAGATCTCCATCCGCACTGCACATTGTCAGTATTTTGTACTTGTATCTGTATTCGCAAATGCCCATGTTCCTAGAATATATTATGCATATCGACCGACACACACACACACACACACACACACACACGAGCCCCACTTACAGTGCTTCATCCATTTGGGTAAATGTTTGTTCGGCCTGCTCAAAAAATCCAAAAACGATAGAACGACTGAATTCTCGCTCATCTTCATCATCGTCCATCTCTAGAATTTGCTCAAAGGTAGCCAAATCGATATTATCCCCGAGATCTGGTGGACCAACGGAACCGTCATCACTCTGTTTTGCGCCGAGTCAGCTTCAAGTCTTATTTGGGCTGTAAATGTATTGTTGAAGAATGCGCAAAGAGATCTTTACCTTTTCGTCAACATCATCTTCTTCTTCAATAACTTTAGGTGGGACAACAGGAACTGGCGATTTTTCTTTGACAGGTTCGGGTTTTGGTACAGGTGCGGGTGCGGGTGTGGTTGTGGTTGTGGATGCGGGCGCGGTCTTTTGTGTTGGAGCTGAAGTAGATGTGGAAGAGGCCATTGTGAAGATTTGGTGTGAACGACAAAAGCTTGTCGCTCAACTGATCAGGATCAGGATAAGGTGTGTAGTGATTTTTTTCTTGGGAAAGTTGTTCAGTACTGGGTTTAAACTTGCTTCCGATCGCGATGGATGGTGGGGTGAATGTAGAATGTAAAACGTAAGGCAGGGAAGTGGAAGGGAAGAGCAGGGTTAAAGGAAGGCCGAGAGGAGAAGATCTCTTTTTTTTTCGTCTAAAATCTTAGCAGAAGGGTGTGGGAAAATGGGAAAATGGGAAAATGGGAAAACCCGAGAGAAGTTCTATTTGATGATTGGGTGATTTCTTCTTTTCTACTTTTAAGACTTTTTTGAGGTGATAAGGATAGGTAGTATAAGTAGGTAGTTAACTACTAGGTATAGAAAAAGGTATGAGTGTGAGTGTGAGTGTGAATGTGAATGTGAATGTGAATATAAATGTAAATGTAACTTGGAAATGTAAATTCGAATTCGAATGTGAATGCGGGTGTGCTCGGAAATCAAAATCCCCACAACAAAGCCCAATGTTGGTTGAGAGATTATTTTCGTCCTTTTGTAAGCCGCCCCCTTGGATCCTTAATATGGAAACAACCGGCACGAACCTTGGAATCAATCAATCAACTGGAAGGAAGTGTAGGAAGCTGGAGGTTAGACAATCGACAAGATAGGTAGGTAGATAGATACTAGGTAGATAGATAGATGGTGTTGGTGTTGGTGTTGGTGTACAGAGTCTTGAATGGATTAGAAGAAACGGGTATGATGTCAGGGCATATATATCTATATATACCTCGGGCTATCTATATACTATCTATTTTTATATCTTGGAATTCAAATCACAACCTACCTACTCCGGTACTGACTGTATTGGTGTACAAAATATGTTAATATCCGGATATTGAATATTATCTAGGTAGATTATGAATATAGTACTAGACCTGAGAAGGGACGGTGCGATAGATTGCAAGTGCCATCTAGACTAGATTCTATTCATTAGTATCAGTAGTACGAGGTTCCTTTGGTAATGTTGGCTGTTGAATGTTAAGTACTGTATATTAAATAATATATTGATATCAAGAATCTTTCCATTATTCTCCATCTATCAAATATCAAATTAATTGCATCCGTAGATCAATCAATATACAGAGTTCCCCTTTCCAATTTCTTCATCCTTGTGGCCACGACATTATGAGTCTTTGAATACTAGATAGCTATCTGATTCTGTCAATAGACCTCATACATACCTAGTAGTATCATGGGAACAACTTGAACGGAAACGAAAGTCTGTGAGTGACCAGTTGTCAAAGTGTTACTAACTTACCTTGATTTTACTTGGTAAAATCATTGGTGACCGGACCATCGAGGGTGATCTAGACCAATCTTTTCATTTGTTGTGAGACGAACATTTGATTGATATTTGTAATTTCGATAGAAGAAGCTAAGAATGTTTCAAAACTTCTTCTATCTATGATTTCGAGGGTTCGTGACCAGTGCCGGTAGTATATCATGATCATAATAGATATATATATATATCAATCATATTATTCGAGTAGAGATACTTGAGGAATATTGTAAATGTTTGTAGACTTTGACTTCAGACTTTCAATGGTAAGATCTGAAAAGTATATATGATATGACCTCTTTCCTTTCTTAGGCAATGTTACCAAATTATAATGTCCACAATGACGAAATGTCAATAAAGGAAACAAGGATCAACGTCACTTTGCACATGCCTACCAAAAAGATCGATCAATTAAGAAAATCCTTGTTGATGCGGGGATTGTTGTATTGGTGGCCTCATTCTTATAGTAGAAAAGCTAATAAATCTTCTACTATTATAAGTACCTAGTATCTAATTTATATCGAACATTTGTTTAATATTTCAATTACTAAAAGGTAATCTAATATATCTAATATATAAACTGTTTATAAACTGTTTTGTTAAATATTTGTATTTATTATTTTATCCAAGTTGTTAAGGCTTTAATGACATTAATAGAATAGGTCATTCATTGGAGTTCATAGACCTGAAATGATGAATGGACGATTAGGACTCGTCAGTATATTTGGATTGATAGAACAAAGAGAATGGAAAAGATATCTTGGGAGGGAATACTGTAATAATTGAAAAATGCTTCTCATACAGCAGTAACCTAACAATATCCCGTAGGAATTTTGGGAATATGGTTTATCAACTACTGATTAAATACACCTTTAGCGAGGGAGCAAGCAAGTACCGGTAGTCAGCCAAGTAGACAGTATAAAAATCTTTGCTTAAAATACAGCTTAGAATCTAAAGGGGTTAAATTGTTTTCTTAGTTGTTAATTCTTGAGGATGGTGAGGATAAGTACCTACCTACCCTTCAGGCGGCGTTTTGAATGTTTAAAGTTATTCTATCTATATGGTCAAGAACGTACTCCGACTGTTCACAAATTCTTAAAATACAAAACCCTCTTTGGTTCTCAAGACTTGATCTTCTAATACTAGGTACTTATTGCCAGTGATATTAATTCACTAATATCTTCGCCTGGGTGCGATTGTATGATTAGAATGGTTTGGGTATTCGATAAAACTGGACGGATCCAAAATGTCCTAGGAAAGACAGATAGGATAGGAAGCCAACGTTAAGTACGGCTGAGGTGATTAATCTTTGTAAAGTTTTGTATGAGGTTCCTTGTAGGGAAATGAAACATCCAATTCAGATTTGAAATATGATATGCTGATGAATGCAGCGCTCTCTTGAAGTCATTTCTAGCTCTGCAGTTTTATCACTCGCACCACTCCCACCACTACTATCACGGACACTGGGCGGATTTGGGCTGCGTTTAGCATTATCAGACTGAAGATATGAGGTATGTCTTCAGTAGTAACAAATTCTATACCCTCCCTCGCGAAGCTATCAATTGTTTGTGTTAGTGAGAGCGGAAGTGGGTCGACCTAAGGGCCTCTCTCCTCTCAATCGCCTGACAGAATTTCCTCCTTTTCCTTAAGACTAGTCCATACTTCATGAAAACAAATAGAATAGGACTGAGAGTCTGAGAGCCAGATAGAGAAACCCAATAAACTACAAGCCCACGTAACTCCATCATATATCTGATAAGTTGTCAACGGTACCAAGTTCCAACAGTACAGCTGTAATATTTCTTCTCAATACAGATGAAGCAAGAGCAGAAGCCGAATATATGTCATGCGCATCCGTGATGTAGTTATTCAGCGCCATGAACGTAAGATCAATGCCAACGCCGAACACGACGCCTGAAAGTGCGCGTATGAACCCTCGCTACTGCCAGTAACAAAATATTGAAGGTGGGTTGATGTGATGTAGTAGATGTGCTTATAATGAATATTTGGATGCGCTTTCCATCCCATCCAGAATAGAGAAAGCGCATAGATAGATGCTTCAACGCATGTAAGCGATAGACGAAGATACTCTTCGCGCATAGCCCATTCTTTTCCGCTAAGCTTACTCTGCGAGGGAAACTGGTTTTACAAGAGAAAGATAAAGATAGCTATGATGCCACCTACACCAACTTTAATCTATTTAGTAACGGCCGCTGTAGTAGAACTCTAACGAAGACTCGCTTGGTAGTAATAAGCGAGCTACCTGACCCAAGTTTATGCCGTATGGCCCTATACAAGATTGGCTTTGGAGCTTCCTAATACGAATTGTAAATAATGACCTTGGACGATCGTCTAATAAGCTTCAAAATAAAGGTAGTAAATGCTGTATTGGTAGACGAGCAAAATAACGGAAAAGAGAACGAGTGATTCGGCGAATATTCCATAGGTCTTATAAAAGCTAGAGTGACGAGATCTTTCATAGTCTTTCCAGAAGTGGGTTGCACCGATCCATGTTCTTCTTTTTTCTGTAGCCTGTGAATAATAACAGAAGCAAGCTGCAAAGGTCTCGAGGAAAAAATTCATCGAGTGTTAACTTTCTGCATTACCAAAACGAGATATTGAGAGACGAACGGGGGAGGAACAACAACAAGGGCCCTTTAGACGCAGCAAAAATGAGAGTAATCCAGAAAATTCAGTACCAGTTTGTGATAGACGTATAACCTACCATAATCAGACTAATAGGCAGACTAAAACTATTCATAAAACCTGCCATCATCATCGCCTTCCCACGGTGAAGTAAGTTGGGGTAAATACCCGAATACATTCCTCCCAGAATATACTGTAGTGCCGCAGCTCCAAGTCCCACCAAAAATCGAATGAGCAGAAACAATAGCCAATTTGGTGCAGCAGCTCACGTCAATGTGAAAACTGTGTACAGGCCAAGGAAGATAAAAAGCAAATTTTTCGCACATAAGACTCGCCAATAGACCCAAAGATGAGGTCCAAATATATAGCCGATCAAGAATACAGCTAGTGGAAGTGTCTTTTGCTCTTGACTTGCCACATTGAACACCCCAGTGAGAGTTCCAGTGTACCGGTTAGAAGTGCTGCACTGAGACACGTGTTAGTTTATGAAAAGGCTAGTTGACACGGAAAAAAAAGCTTTTTCCCTAAAAGAATATCATCAGTGATGCACAGGAAAGTGGCTATATACTACATACCGGGGACCAACTGTGTGTAAGTGAAGAATGAGAGTTATCGTAGAGAAAGGAAGTCGCCTGAAAATCATCTATATACAAACATACCTGAATGCGTTTCTGTAATTGTAGATGTGCAGCATTTTCGACTAATGAATTCGACATGATGATACTCTGAACAGGATCTGTGCAGTTCTTCTGTTAGACTGTATAAATAAACTAAAAGGGCAAATTTTGAGGTGATATTGCCCGAAAATTCCAGTCATGGCGAAGCTTGAGAGTATTAGCATTATGAGTGACTCAGTGAGTTAGTGAGTAAGCTATGTTGCAATCACCATGTGTCTGAAAAGCTTGCTAACTAATCCGAGGCCGTAGAGGGAGGAAGTATTTCGATGCATCTTTTTTACATTGCTAGTATTAGCCATGGAAGGAGAAGATACTTATTTGACTGCCATTCTTTCACACCCTCACGATTAAACGTGTAGAGGGAAATCATATCGATACCTCTCTTTCATATCCCCGCTAATAGCCCTAGAGGAGATACTCTGGTATTTTCAATTTCTGCTTTCTTGCTTAATACCTAACGTGATGAACCGGTGATGATAAGCAACGACAATGGTTGTCGCATGGGTTTAACAACCTGAAAGGTTACCCCCTAGAATGCGAATAACGACCGTCGGGGTACCTAGTCAATGCTTTTTCTTATTGGTTGAATGGATCAATTTAGCATTTGAAGAGACTTCTTCAATCAACGATTCAAGAATTGCTTGAATTAAATATAGTATAAGTCTAAGTATGATAATAATATTTATTGAATTTTTCATCGTTAAAGTTAAGAAGATTTAGTTGAAAATTCTAGGAATTCTAACTATCTCCCTGGTCGGTAAGATCCCTATTTAAGCGAGACGGCTATTATTCGCATTTTAGGGGATAGTCAGGAGAAGGATCTAATGATATATGCATTTCTTTATTCGAAGATACGGCACCAAGGCCTATTAGATGAACGAGTCGATGCGATTGGCGTGTTGCGTTTCACTCTTTATGGCATATAGTTAGCCTATTTTCAATAGTTTCATGCGTATCAAAATTAGAAAGATAATGATTATTAGATACTTACCTCTAGTGTTGAGCACAGTCGTTAAAACGGGTATACCGTATCGAGATGCGGTCCAATAGATACTTCCAGACACTGTGAAGAGATACGTTCCATCACCCACGACGGAGTATCCGGTAATAATGAGAGGCGATTTCGCATGCAAAAAAGCTTCTGCAATTATTTTGACTGCGGGTTGGGGAAAGGCAGAGGGGCCGATAGGTCCATACTGTCTAGCTTCAAATTTTTGAGGCTGAACAGTCTCGGCCATTCCTTCTAGGGCTCCTGCCAGATTCACGGGTCTCTTGGGATCACTAGTAGCAAACTGCAGCGCTCATGCAACAGTTTTCTTCGCGGTAGACCCCGTACGAACTCTCTTACGTAGCGACAGTATTGTCGAACGAGAGCTTTTTGATCGGGGGCATCCTGTAGCCAATGTTGGTATTCAATTCTTGACCCAGGTATTTCGTCGTCCTCAGTGTATGGGCACAGACCGGCAAATAGAACAGGTGCTCGTCCTGTGTTAGCATCATCTATGAGGACAAGCGAGTCAGTAATTGCCTCTTATTTTATGCCTGAGGATTGTGGGCTTAGATCAAAGAAGCAGAGATGCTCACGCATGGCAGCCCCCAGAGCTTGAGTTCCAACATCAACATGAACAATTACCGCTCGTACCCGTCCTGTCGCTCGGGCCCAACCATTAGCCATAGAAAGCGCAACCATCTTTGTCAATATGTAACACTAAATCAGTCTTCAACTAACATTTGACAAACGGAAAAGATAAAAAGATATGTACTTCATTAAGACATGTGTAGATTGTAGGAAGGTTCTTTCTCTTTTCTTTCTGGCTCTTCAACATTGATACTTTTAGACTGGGATGGTCTGACCCAAGATTTACCATTCAGGCCTGAATGCCAAAGTTGCAATTGTTAGTTAATGGTGTGAATATGGAGCAGGCTCATTGCACGAACCTCGCTCAACGCATGAAAAAATGCATGAAAAAATGCATCAAAAATGCATCAAAAATGCATCAAAAATGCATCCGAAGCCGTGTACGTCACAGACGAAGCTATCGTTGAAAGTTTTGGTGGAGACACAATAGATGGAATAAGAGGCAAAGCAAAAGTATGAAAATGCCCGTTTTGGAATTACTTGGAAAATGTTGGAAATGAACTTCTGTACTCAAACTTGGGGGAAATTGGGGTAGACGCAGTGATGGGGCGTACTTCGGGTATGTTCAGAGCGCATCTGTAAATATTAAATTCTTTCAGTGCTAGATTCAAGATAATCTTTACCTTCTCCAGTATACTCAATTCGATAAAGAGGAGTAGTCAGTGTTGATTCAGCTCCGCATCTGCACATTTTTCTACTTCCTCATCTTTTCCCTCTACTTCAAATCTTGCTCTAGAAAGCCATTCACCTAGCTGCGACAAAATAGCGTCCAATCTTGGATTGCTCAGTTCGAATCTCTCCATATGCGAGGCTTTCGCGACTGGCGCAGACATTGTATATTCAATATGATGTTAGTTTGTGACAACAAAGTGGCAACATCATTTTTATCACCTGTCAAAATAGATCCGTGACAGAGGAAGGAAATGGTTTTCCTAAGAATGATTCTCAACAGTATAATCTTCTTATATATACAGAGAGAGGCAAGTTTATTCCAAGCCAACGCCTTCAATTGGTCGATTCAAGCGTCCACTCCGTAAGATATGCGTGCAGCAATCATATCATATTATTGGGAGACGCCATAATTTTTGTTCCAGGAGGCATTGCATTTCTCGTTTAATAGTTGGAGCCGCCTTACTTGTCGCAATAGAGTGGAACCCTGGTTCTTTTACGTATAGAAAGAAACGAGATAACATTTTTAGAGGCCCTTCATATATTCTCATCGTTGTTTGTAATTTCATTCGAAATTGTTTGAGTTCGAACATCTAGCTTACATAATATATTCCCGTCCCATATATCACACATTTGTGCACTGCGAGTCTTCCAACAATCAGAACAAGTCTGTGTCTCCCAACATGTACAGAAATGAATAATTCATTCCTGTTATTTGCATATGCGGAAGATACAATTGCTCGCTGCTAGCCAAAATGTCCTCACCTCCTCGATTGATATTGCTAAAACCCGATGGACAGCCTCTCACAGCAGAAATCCTTAGTCGAGAGAATTGCACTCGTCTCACATCTCCTTGCGACAGTTTCTGTGAAGATGGAGTCGACGACGGTATATATAACTCGGGTCAAAATGCATTCATACTGGAGCTGTCGCAAGAGAAAGAGAATTTCACACTTGGGAAATCATCGGAAAATGACCTAGTATTCGAGTACATTGGCAGCGATTCCCGTGAAGAATGTTGAATCAACCTTATACATACTGAATTGTATCCAGATCCTAACCACGACGTCTTGGCCTTGCACAACAATCCCACATCAGCAATTACGTTCGGGCCTCACAAAATCTCCAAGTCTGCAACAGCATTATCCCAAGCAAAAATCCAAACTTGGGCTTTGCAGTTGGCAGCTTACACTTAGTAAGGAGCTTGATCTCTAGATCAGAGTCTTGCCACAGCCCTCAATGGAATAATACCAAAATGATTGCTCATCTCTACTCCCCCGACACCTTTTGAGCATTCAGCCAAGGAAGTCGGACCTGTAATGCTCAAGAACCAAGATGTTCTATCACCATGACATATTTCAATATCAACTGAAGACACACCAAGGGAGAAGGTTCGAGCAGATCAGACAACATGCTACATCTTCTCTCATCACCCTATCCCTCCCAAAACATTCAGATTTGTACTAGGCAAGAACGAAGATATCCTACCACCACCAGGTGTTTCTACTTCAAGTGAAAGCTCGACAAGGAGGCAGATGGAAGCAAGTCAAACAATAGATGAAGTCCACACTTGAGAGGCTGAGACAAGTTCATGCAGGGCAAAGGGCTGCAGGAGACAAGTTTTTTAGAGGTTGGGAAATAGGAAAATGGCTGTGAGGGGAAAGCAGATGTCGAAGTGGACACAGATCATCCGATTTCGATCTCCTAGTTTCCTAATATGAAATTACTTACATTTTTTTATTATTGTTTAAATTAAATAAAAGCTAAATTTTATTTATTAAATTGATTTTTATAAAAATTTAGATAAGTTTTTTTAATTTTATAAAATATAAGAAAGTCTATTTTTTATATTAATTCCTTTTTTAATTATTTAATTATATTATTTTATTATTATTAATGTTCTTTAAAAAATCGAATTTCATATTAGCGAACTTAAAATAAAGCGATATAGTACGGCCATTCACGATTAGTTGAAGAGCTGAATTGCTTATTAATAAAACTGCAGTTGGTCTTGGCATAGGTTTGTCCAGGTGTTGGTGTTGTCGGAAAAAATAAAATCCACCCTCTAAAGTTCTTTTTCTTCCACAACTCCTAACAAATAATACTTCCAAAAAAGATCTCAAGATTCTGAACACCACACCCCTTAGATATCGTATCATGCTCACAATTTTTTGCCAGCTGAAACTTAGCATCAGGATTTAGCAGCAGCATTGAATCATCCTACTCATACGATTCATTATCAAGAAACCAAGTTTTGGGTCAACGGCTTTGACATCTAGACTCTATTAGATTACCTTGGGCTCGATAAATCAGTCCATTAGACCTTACACAACTTTGCAAACCTTTTCATGCAATGGGTTTCGTTCCACTGGCTATAGTCATTACCAGCAGTGGAATGAATTTCCGGGCCATGAGGTTTAAGCAACAACATTTCGAAGAATTAAAATTCACACGTACCTACATATACCAAAGCGACAAGACCAGACATGCCAAATATCTTGAGACAGGAGGTGGATTGTACGAGTACTACACCACCTGCTCGTAAAAGAAGGGGGACTTTTGTTGATCATCTGGTATTGACTACCTATCAATACCTATTGCGGGATATGTCATTCGCTGTAAAACATATTTCTCTCCCTCCACATGTGCAGTTTATTTTGCCCCCCCTCTCCCTCCCGACATAATACGGCATTCTGCAAAGCTTCAGTCGATAGGCCCGAAACGTTAAAGGCTCGTGGCAGCCAGGTTTCAAATTCCGAGACGTGGCGGTATTTGAATGGGGATAATATGCAAGTTGCATCCTTGTTTTCTCTCGCCGATTGTTACTTTTGGGACGAAGCGTGATCGAAAATGAATTTCTTCTTCCACTGATAACCCATCCTGAGGGACATCAACCCATATGGAAGTGATATGTGTCGTATTTCCGAGGTGTTGCTCGAAAATGCTTGAGCCCTCGACCTTGAATCACACCACCACAACTCTTTCCAAATAATGGTTTGGTCATTCACAAAGCATTCTTCATTTCATGAAATCACAATCTCGAACTCTTAATCAAACGAGAGCATGCATACACACTGCCATGCGGGTGATTTTCTCCCAAGTTGATAGGCTCAAGGGAGATCGTTGGCTGGTATCAGCTAAATAGATGGTTTGCGCTCAACCTTTCCCTTATGTGAGGCAACCCTCACCACTCATTAATTAATGAAACTTACCGGAACTTTTTGCTCGACCCTTGTCATCCTTTTCGGGAGGAAACATAGTGACGATACTCTGCAGCCTCGCAACCAACGTATAGAGCGCCGATAAGATTCTGAATGCTGGAGCATATTTCCCTCGATCCCACCCCAGAGCCCGGACTTCTATATGAATCTCTTCCCGATCACCATATGGATCCCACATTTTCGGCATAAGCGTCTTCCGTATTTGGGAGATCACACCAAACCCCATCTTAGCAGACTTTGATTTGGCCTTCTAAGATGAACATCATTGGAGACGAGAGTAATCAACAACAAGCAATGAGAAATACGATCCAAGAGTGAAATTGAGGCTCCATCCATCATCTCAACAAATCATGTTGCCCCAACAAACATTCGAATCGAACGTCTCAGAAGTATTGTCGCGGACTATAAATTCTTGAGATATGCGGCTTCTAAGCAGGTGGTCATGGCCCAACCCCAAATCTCATCATATATTTCATACATCTCAACAAGTCTTACCACTCGACTGAACAGAGCTTCGGTGCAAGGCTTTTGGTGCATTCGAATCATAGTGTAACATACAAATTGCAAGATTTCAGCCACATGACTGACAATCTTCAAATCCAACTCAAACAATCTTCCACCATGATCTAGAACGTTCGAGGCTACCATGTACAGTGCGCACCAGTTCATACGATTTAGGCATGTACGTAGTTAGACGTCGGAATCACCATATGAGGGAGCAGACTTTTATACGTCAAGCCAAGCGGAGTTTGATACGATGTAGTATGATACGATGGAATTTGGTATGAAGTCATCATATCAAACTCTCTGTGGACCAGTCCTGCAAGGTTACATATAAAACACATCAAAATATCTCCTGGGAAACTCTATGGATGCAAGTGGATCCCTCGCTCTTCAGCATCCATCTCATCTTACTTCAAACTGTCATCCGAAGTCATTCGTGCATCACCTCGCTAGCTCATCTGCCGGCACTCTCCCACACCAAACATTTATTCACCGCCCAACCCTTCGCTCTCACATATATACCGCGACAACGCAAGTTCTCTCGCCTATACGACTGGCACCCAGCAAAAAACCTCCATGGCTCAATGGTAACACCTTCGACTCGACTTTTAACATTTCGACATTTCAACATTTCGACATTTCGACATCTCGACATATCAACAAAAATTTGGAAACGCATAGCCCCATGCAATCACCAATCCTGGCTGATCACCAGGACCCACCCAGGATGGCAAGTATCAAATAATGTAGAGGCCAAGTATTATAATGATAATGACATGCAGCTAACCAATGATAATGAAATGAATGTATGTGGGGTATCTACATATAGGTTCGACACTGTTCACCGCATCAGGATAGGTTCCCAATGTAGATACTCGCCTTGAGGGTTCGACCCCCCCGAGGCAAGGACGTAGCCCTAGTGGGTGAACCTTTTGCTATTTTGTATGTTGGATTTTTTTCTAACTTTTTAACCTTCCTCCCTTTTTGGAAAAAGGGAACAAGGGAACAAGAGGATGAGGGAGAGGGGGGTTGATATCTGAGTTAGGTAAATAGATGGATGAGTGGGTGGGTGGATGGCTGCTTTGCACTATGACACAAGTTGGGATGAAGTGAGTGCCTAGTGATTATGTTATACTTCCCTACATTTACTCACTTCTCGAAGTGGTTCGTTCGGTTATTGTTGTCCATTTGCGAATTGAATAGCTTGCTCGACGACTGGTTGATCAATATTGATGATGTAGATGCGACTTTGGTATCCATATATATATTGGTATGTAGCAGAGAAAGGTTTCCACTGTCTATGTCTTATAGTAACTAGAATGATCTGATGAAAATGAAGGTTTGCTACGGCATCGATACACACATACCTAATAGATAAACATGACTTTTGAACAAGTACGCGACTGCAACTACGATTGCGATTGTGATTAATGGAGTACGAACTTTGGAGCGAATAAATTACCCTAGGTTGTTCAATATACCTAGGTAATTGCTTTTCCAATTTTAATACCTTCGAAGTGTTAATGCCGCGTACTACTTGCTAGTCTGAGATATTCACGCCATTCACTTCATCACATATTTATAGGATATATTTTACATATCGCAATCAGGACTTCTATCAATACATACACAGGTGATGAATGAAATTTATAGATTTGATTTTTCAAATGTCGAATAACATCAAGGTCGCTATACCTAGTAATACCAACAACTAAAGACGCGACGGAAGATGATCATCTAATCTAATCGCATTCTGTCTTACCTGCTCTACCTTGGCATTAGCAGGAGAGGTTGGTAAGGAGTATGTATCATATGATAGAACGAACCCATACTTATTATATCTGAGGCTCACACTGTATTTACATGTATATACATACATAGATACCTAGTAAGCACTATCCAACACATCTGCCAAAGAGTTCAAAAATCACAAAGCACAAAGTTGAGAGAAACATACCCATCGGCGCTGAATATAAGATTAGGAGCTACCTAGGTAACTATTGCATTCCAAATCCATTGTACGTACGAATATATCAGTCTAGCGAATCCAGCAAATCCATGCAAGGCTGCCCCAATTGCAATCAAGCTTTTATTAACCCCTCCACCAAGCTTTTTAGCTGATGCTGCATGTACGTCTTACCACGTTCACGTTCCACGTTCCACTGTGCCAAAATATGCTAATCAACACCAGCTGATTCGAATGACGCAAATAGCATTTCCATTTTCTTCCAATTTTCCATGCGATGTGTTTGAGCCCAAACAAGAATCGTAAAGGGGATTCAGCCTTGTGTGAGACAGGCGCTGGGACTGTCTTTGTAGTTGGCAGGGAAATCGTCATGGTGACAGGGGTGGAGCTGAAAAGTATGATGTCATACCCCGCTATGCAAGTACCCCTCTACCATGGCAGGCACATGCCGTAGATGAAATTTGATTCACCTCCACGCTATGATATGATATGGGCGGGAAGGAACTTTGAGAGGGAGGGGCGATGGGTATATAAAGAGGTGCTGCTGTTCTACGAGGTGGATTTCTTTTTCTTATCATACAACATACACCTACAATACAAAATCAAAATCAAAAACTTTTATCTATCACTTCTTCAAATCACTCACCAAATAACTAAACAAACAACAAATAACAAACAACTCAATCACCCATCCAAAATGTCTGACAAGAATACCTCTACTCTTCAATCATACATTGATTCTGCCGCCGGCGCAGCTCAATCGGCCCTTGGATCCATCACCG
>NGKG01000004.1:746312-758772 GCA_002162505.1 Myriosclerotinia scirpicola
AAGCCACAGCCGAGCACTCGGCCTCCCACACGGGCGCCTCGATGGGCGGGCTCTCGGCCTCGTCCTCCGGCGCCATCACGGCCAACGATCCGGCGCGACAAGAAGGATCGTGGAACCAAACCATTGGATCCGGCAAGGAATTCCTCGGAGGCCTCGTCGGATCCGAGGCGATGAAGAAAGAGGGCCGCGAGCAGAATGCCGCGGGGAAGGGCCAGGAAGCCCAGGGCCAGTTGAATGATTTGGGGAGTGGCGTGAAGAATCGCGTTGAGGGGAGTGTGGGCGGGGCCGTGGCGGGTTTGATGGGGGATGGCGTCAAGGAGGAGGAGAAGAGGGTGCAGCATGATGTGGGGAAGACGCAGCAGAGGGGGGTGGAGAGTGATTTGCAGAAGCAGGCGTGAGGATGAGGACGAGGATGGGAGTTTGGGGTGAGATGAGGAAATTGTATTATAGATACCCGGTGGGATAGATGAGTGGACGGATTGATTCGGTGCTAGCTTTGGTTGGGGATTACTTTACTTTGCCGTATGCGAGACATTGGTATTTTATGAGGGAATGAATAGATGAATGAAATGCATGGTTTTCAAATATTCAAGTAACAGCTCATTTTATTTCAGTGATTTCATCATTGGATTATTAAAGTATTTTACTAAAAGGCAGCTCCAGTCTGTCTATCATCTATCATCTATCTTATGACCTACATCCTATGCTACCCAATCCTCAAACCCTGAGCTCCTCAACCATAACCCCCGAATCCCACCTCGTCACCAATGGACCTTTCATCCCATTCATACCTTCTGTAATAACCCTGATCCTCTCGCTCTGTTCATCTAACATTCCCCTATACCTCTCCCCATCCCACTTCCAAATCCCACCCCCACTTTCCAAATTCACACCCTCCAACCCCTTCACCAACCCTTCCGCAACTTCATCCCTCCCCCTCTTCACAAAAAATCTTCTTTCCCACACTCTCCCCTCAGCCTTTTCTTTCTTCCTCATTTCCCTCTGCTCGTTCTCTATCTTTCCCTTTTCCTTCCCAATCTTAAGAATATCACCTTCCTTAATAGCTTGTGTGACATATCGCCACGCCCTTCTCGATTCATATTCCCTTTGTTGTTCCAGCGGTTTGACTTTCAAGAACTTTCTCTTCAACGAATTCGCATCGAATTGTAAAATATTTTTCCCACTTCGCATGTCTTTCACATCAAATTCTCCACTCCATTGCCCTTCTGCCTTATATGTCGGTGTACTCTCGCATCCATCTTTATATATGATAGCGGAGAATTTGTTAGGTGTTCCGCTAATCCAACCTTTCGAGGAATAAGATATTCGGGTTGTGAAACCGGATGAAGATCGGATATAAGAGGTACCGCTTAATTCGGGGCTGAGAGAGCCGGACATAAGACCGATTATGTGGACGGGTGGCATGGTGATTAGATGTGTTTCGTTGTGTTGGGAGAGGGTTAGAAGGGAGTAACCGTGGCGTTCAATGTGGACTGTTGAGCTGAAGTAGGATTGTGGGGCGATGGTGCCTTGGAGCTGAGGGAAGAAGCGTTAGTATATGAGGGCTATTGGGAGCAACGAGAAAGAGTAATATTAACTTACTTGTACACCATGTTTCTCGTTCCAGATATTGTACGCTGTAGCTGGCGGATGATGACTATCTCGTATTAGCATACCTTTCCCCGTTTTCTCCCCAAATAACCGCAACTCACCTGACTTGTTCAGCAACCAATTCTGTCTCCCCTGTCCCATCCCCATCATCCTCCCAAGAACCCATAAAACACTCCCCTAAAAATGGATTCAGAGGTTTCATCCCCTTCTTCTTCCCATTTTCATCTCGCGCACTATGTTGCCATTTCAAGGTACTAATAAACCATTTTAAAACTAATAATGCTCTTTCTTCAGGAGACTCGGATTGTGTGGGTGCGATAAATAGGGAAGGATGTTCGGCCCAGTAGGTGGGAAATTCGACAATAGATTGTGGTGAGAGGAGAAATGGGGGTGCAGTGAGGGTTGAGAGGTCGCCTTTAAATGATGCGACAGACTAGAGAGATGTATTGTTAGTGTGTGTTGATATAACGGTCTCTAGGGCCTGTCTGTGCAGTGCAGTGAAGCTATTTCGGTTGAACGCTAGGAAGACGCATTACGAGTAATCGTCCATTGCGCACAGCTAAAGTCTGTGCCGTGTATGTTCTTCCCGTTTGCGGAATCGTATATTGAAGATATGAATCATAGAAGGAGATAGAAAACATACTTTGATGAATCCGAACCAAGCACTCTTATGTTGCGGAGCAATCTTCTCTTCCTTACACTTCTCCATCTTCCTAATCAAATATGTATGTCGTGCACTGCAGTCCAGAATCTCTTTGCAATCCAACTCTCTTGCTCAATATATGCAACCAATTTTCAAATATTTGTACAAAAACCCAAAAACTAGGTATAGAAAGATACAGATTCAAAAAAAACCCACCATCAACACTCAACATATATCATCCCAAGTTTAAAAAAGGATATATTCTCGGACATTCACAGATCCATATATTTTATATATCCATAACGAAAATAGCATAGCCTACCCTTCCACTCACCAATGATCTGGGGCACTGCATGGCAGCATGGGATGATTTTGCATCAAAATCGTCTGGAATGTATGCTTTTGAGACGGAATCTGTTTCATCCGAGGTTGAAACTTTTCAACTTCCATTGATGCTGACATATCCATATGAGCGGCATTGCCACGGTGCGAAATCGGATCTGATTGGTACCGATCAGTACTGGGAAGTTTATCTTTATTATAATATGTATAGGTATATTTAGATGATTTGATTGGTGTTGATAGATTTGGAATAAGGAAAATGAAACTTTCTTTGATGAAAGGTAAGGTTGTGTTGGAGAAGACTCAGAAGAGAGATCTTACAAATGCTGAATAAGTATGCATGTGAGAAACAGGTGACCGGAAATCCATTGCCTTTAAACTTAGAATTTAATATAAATAAGTTTTGAAATTAGGAAAACTTAATATAACATTAAGTATTTGATTATGTTGTAGAAATTAATATACGGTTTATAAATATAAAAGTTAAAAATTCATTTTTTTACCTAGTAAGACTTACTTCGTACCTAGGTAGGTAGCGTTGGGTTGAGATAAAGATAGAGTAGAGTGCACGGAAGTTTTAACATTTGCCGGTACTACCTACTAGTACTTTACTCCGTGTGTACGTAATGAAGTGGATATGAATTCATGTTCATGAAAGGTTAAAGGCATAGAATTGAATAATGCTGCTTGCTAAAAAAAAAACAGCGTATGGGTATCAAATACAATCCGAAAAGCCAAAGGTCCTTCCTGCCAGCCCTACCCTACGTAGGAAACGCCATTTTAATCCGAACCCATCGTGAAGATATTCGAGAACCCATTCTGAGCATCGTATCAACCCATCGCTGGATCACCACTCTATCAAGGTATCAACCCATTCGTCTCTCATCTGTCCGTCCCATTCCACCATTCCACCATCTTCCCGATTTCTTCAAAGACTCATATCTACACTTCTCCTCCTCTCACAACTCTTCGATCTGCACTCCTTCAACTCTCTTTCCGTATCCATCAATCGTGTTTGTACCCATTTCCTATATCTAAGATCACCCTTAACACTCTCACAATTGAGTAAATCCGTCAAGGTAGTCTTGATTTGCTGATTCACATTCTTCAACTTCTGTTCATCTTCCTCGATCTCTTCAACGACCGTTTCATCTACGACAGCTGGTAGAGAATTGATTCTACGGTCGCGGTGAAGATGTTGCATGTGGCCGAATGAAGATGGCAGACTGCCTCTGCGGGAACGAGTAGTGGGCATAGGTTGGTTGAGAGGAGAGACAGATACGTCGCTACCATTGCTGCTGTCTGATGAGACGGAGGAATTGCGATGGCGGTCGGTGGATGATATGTGATTTTCAGTGATGGAAGCAGTAACCTGGTTGAGGTGTTTTTGGAGAGCATCGTGCTGGGAATGGAGGAGCAGATATCTTTGCAGAGCAAATGCTCTTTCGGGTGACTTTTGCGTTGGATTGAGGATCGACATTCTGAATTTTGTTGTGTTGTCTTGTATTGCGTTGCGTTGCGTTGTGTTATGCGGTTGTATAATTGTAAGTTTGAGTGAGGTATGCGTGCGTCGATATCAATATTTGTATCGTACTTGCAGATTCAGTAGTGGTATATAGTGGTGTGATATTTAAGTTCAACTTGCTAGGCTAGGAGGCTAAGAAAGGATACGAACGGCTATGATTTTTTCGAGGAAACCTCGAGTGAATTGTAGCAACATATATTGGAAACATTCTTATGTGACGTAGTTGTGTTTTGGTGTAATTTCCAATTTCAAAACGCTCCCGGAGCAAAACTCCGTGGGTCTTTTCTCTCTTTGTAGTTTGTACCTAACATTATATTCCTATGGTATCCACGGCACCCAGTTTCTTGTGAATGTGACGGGAAGGTCAGCCAAAGATTTTCATGCTTTGAGATTATTTTTGTTTACCATTAATTTCACTTGACATAATCTTCTCAGACTCTCAACCAATCATAATCAAGAAAGGTGATCGATTAGGCCACATGCACCGCCACATCCAATCTCTTTTTTGAACATTTGTTGTTGTGGCGTCATATCTTGTGAGGTCAAAAATAACAAGTTTTGGGTTGTCTTTCCCTTGTTTCGCCTTGGTTGTGGATATTGATGTTACATGCAAGACGATCAACTATCCAGTTTTGGGGGTTTCTTTATCCAATAGGGTTGGCATATGATCTTTCTTTATATCATTCTCAGAGCATGGTCCTGGTAATTTTAATAATTGCTTTAAAAAGAAAAGGATATGCGGCAACGTGTAGAGCGGTATGTAAGAGATCGATCGATCGCAATATGCTTTCATCGAACCTTCCAATCTTCCAACCTTCCAACCTTCCAATTATTCTTCCTTTTCCGTTATCTTGATAATGCCAGGTGATTGATGATTGGTGTGTCGCTTTTGATCGCATTCATGACTCAGGACTCACAAGCAAAACTGTTCGAAAATCCTTCCTATAAATCCGTAATATACACTCTGGGAAAGTTGAACAGCCGAGTATGATGTGTGCCTAGATAAATCCATGGATGGTTTAAATACAACGACGGAAAGTCGGAAACCCCACTAGTTCGTGTATACTTGGAGTCTTGGAGACTCGCTAGCAGGGTCTAGATCATAGTTCTTTTGCCTATAGAAGCGCTAAGATACTTATACATTATTGGAGAGGTCAAAGGATAAGCCTAGTGCTATTTGCTAGTTTTAATACACCTCTAGATAAATTTCTAAAGTGAACTAAGCTAAACGTCGAACCACCCTTCGATGAAGCTTAAGGATTAGACGTAGGTAGCTTCTCCATTTGCTATTTGTCCCATTTAGGGGCTTGGCTCGGAAGGTACGTCCAATAGGCTTTTTATCAAGTTGCTAATTCTTAGCCAAGTCCAGCTCTCGAAATTTAAAAACGGCTACTATTACATCCCGGAAGCTTCTCAGCCAAACCTTACTAGGTACATACTAAATTTCGCAAGCAAGCTTTAATCATCTTCTATGTCTTCTACGAGCATCACGCCATAATCGCCGCCGATGTGTTTCTTGGTCCTTCCTCCACCGATATGCATAGTCCTATCAGAAGACGATGTTTGCGCATTTGCTTTCAGTCCGACGAATGGTTGAGGCTTTGTAAAGATAACCTTACGTTGTGTTGCTAAGAAAGACTTCTGAGCTGACTCGGATACGTCGACTTGAGAACCTGGGACAGCAATCATAGAAACTGATTCTAGCCCTGATGACGAGGACCTACTGGAGTTTGAGATGTTTGGGATGGTCGGATATACCACAGAATCATGATTGCTAGCGCCCTGATATCCATTGGCTTGGTAGTGCTTTTCTCTGTACGGGGTATCCCTAGCCTGAATAGATGACCTCGGAGGACTGTAGTGGTTGTCGGACGGATGGACGTATGGTGAGAAATTAGAGGGCTGGTTGATCATGTCCTCGGGCACCTCACTGTCTCCTAGCTGGGGATTTTTCCAAATACCGCGACTGCGAGGAGGACCCACATACTTAGGTTGCAATGGGCTTTCGGAGTCGACTGAGTTATGTACAAATGTTGAGAATGTAGGTGATGGCTTTCCCTGGCCCGTTTTGTGGATCGCAGGTAAACGGCTAGCAGTGATGTCGACATTTGCATAGGCTCTGGAAGAATTGCTCCGATTGATGGCCGATCCAGTCCTAGTGGATATAGTCTTTTTAGATAGCACTCTCTCGTCTTCGCTATCTTTGTCGAGAACAAACTTCATCCAGAGTTCGTTTTCGTCTGTTTTCTTCTGAACACTCGGTTCGGGGTGATTCTTTAACCTGGTGGTATCTTGGGTATTTTGATCCAATTTCGACACCATCTCGTTGTGATGTGGCGTGTTTTCCTCTGTTTCCAACGGTTGTCTGGCAACGTGATAATTTTGTCGGAGGGGAGAAGAATTCGGCTGCAGGCTCTCAATAAATTTGTGCTGACAAGGCTCGGGACTTGATTTCTGAGGAGGGTTCCAAGGAATGCTCGAAGAGGTCCTTTGTGAGGATCCAGTATATTGGGGTTCAATCGAGATAGCATTCTCATTTATGTATTCATCAGGTGCTACTGGCACAATCGTATCACCTACAATCTCGCAAAATTCAGATGAGAAAGACTGGTCAGAGAGATCTGAGCTGTACGAGATGTCACTGTGCGAATTCCCGTTCGATGGTTCTAGAGATCCCTGCACCATCGAGCTCTCACAACCTTCCCATGACTCGGCATGTTCATATTGTTCATCTGAATTCTCGTTACTGAACTTTGACCCACTAACGGTATCCTCACGAAAGGTTGGAATGGCGCTAATTCCTGGGCTTATTGATGCATTTCGGTTCTCAAAATCTCTTTCGCCTTGATGATTATAATGGTCGTATTCTGTACCTTGTGTAGACGGTGCCATCCATGTCTTCCATATTTCATTGTCCATGTCTTGATTTTCGGGGACGACACGCTTCAGCCCTCCAACCTGTGCAATAACACTGCTGTTGCACTTAGGCGAGCTTAAGTGGAGAACTGGATGCTTTGCAAGACGCATGGGCATCGGTTGGTTCATTACGAGAACCTTGATGGGTGGGAGGGAGGATGGTGAAGCACGTTCGAGATTTTCAGGCTTTTGTTGATGTATATGTTGTGTATTGCGGGAATCCTGGGCACCGCTCGAGGGAATGCTCATCGTAAAATCTTGATGTCCTCCGCTACCACGTGTTCCAGCTTCGAATGCGATAAGAAATTTATCACTACTCAAATCGACCCTGTCCTCCATGGTGTACTCATCGTCAAGTAACATATCGTCGGATGTCAACATTTGGTGCATCGTACGTGGTGTAGATTGTCGGGCCACTAGTCGTGAGCTCGAACTTATACCTGGGGGAACAATCCTACCACCTATCGAAATCCTAACATCACTTCTCGACATCCTCTCTCGCATAAGTCCCTCTTCTTGTTCATGCATTTCAATTTTTCTAACGGCGAATGGCGAGCCGATTCTTGTCTGAAGTTTAGAATATAATGCTCTGTGTCCATCTTTTACCTTTCTTCTTCGCCCAATATCTCCATCATATTTTGGGGGATTGAATTTCAATTGCGGTAAACGACGAATCCTCAAGCCAACCCAGTCCCCCTTGCTCAGCAGCCTTCGTCGCTTTTCTTCCATAGAATCTTCTTTTGTTTCTTGAGGCTCGTATTTGGATGGAAAATCTCTAACTTTTGGCGATGCGAAACGTTCGCGTTTGATTCGTAATGGAGGAGGTGTCGCATTGTATAAATCATCATCTGGTATCGAACTCCTTTGAACGAGTTCAATTGACGGAGAACGAGTGTTCGCATATATAGCTTGAGGCTGCGTATGTAGTGAGTCAGATGCAGGAAGCCCATCTTGATATTCCTTGCGTTCATCCCAGTGTTCTCGCCCGATCTCACTTCTCCCCAATTTCCATCTTGAAGTATGCTCATGATCTCTCTCTGTATTGGCGTGACTCTCCAACGACTGTCTTGATTGCTCAACTGGATTCTTACCAAAGATTGACCATTTCGCAGGACTGTTCTTCTGGCCACCGGTCCGTAGGTTGGCTCTCACTTTTGCGAAGTGCTCCTTTTGTCGATTGGTCAAGGCACCACCACCACGAGAAGATTTTCCAGAATGCCTTTGCAGGCGCCCTCCTGTCCAATTCATTTAATGATAATTATATGAAGTATTCAAATAAATGATATATGAGTCGTAAAATTATGTTTGAATGAAAGTAAGGCGATTCGTGATAATATTTGGGAGAAGCAAGAAGAGAGAGGCCCGACGATAGTGGGGCATGTGCTTCAGTTCACTTTCTCTCGAATTATCGATTTTCTTGAAGAACACATCTACTAATAAACTTCTTAATACAATGTCTTAGATAGCCCACCCTCTCTGAAATCACATATGAAATGAAATTTTTATAGTTTATCTTCATTTATTCTTTCGATGCTACTTATGCCACAGCGGCTCGTCGCACACATTCAACTTCACTAGAACACCCTTTCCAACGGTAGTTTATCTTGATATTCTAGCTGTGGGTTGAAGAATTCATACTGATTTCAGACGACACTCACCTTTTTGCATCCTACAAATCTACACTGTTCATCAGCATCATTTTCTCGACAACCTCTTCTTGTCAACACAATCTCACGAACCGGTTTCAGTTCACAGTCAAGATCACTAAGGCGAACACTGGGATTTCTGACAATGACTCCCGTCTCAGCCCCTACTATTTCCGATTAAGCTGCAACATTTCATTTGTTTGGATGCTTGCCGTTAGAGCTCCGAAGGATGATTTGGAGAGCTGCATTACCTGGACCGAGAGAGGTGCAGCTAATACCAACTTATCTGGAGAATCCTGAGTACCCTATTGTTCGGTAAGTCTCACTTTTGTTCCTGACATCGATGCATTTTCTCATGTAACAACATAGTAACAAAGAAGAGAGCGAACTCGAGAGCCGAGTGGAGGACAAACTTGCTATGGGGAACTATCTTTGGGAGATATTTCCTCCATGGGGAGTTCAGGGTTTCGCCATATATGGAAATTCGCTTCCATTGCTTTTCTACACTTGCCGGGAATCATTGGATGTTGCTTCCGAGACTTACACTCTCACCTTTGGTTCCTTGGGGGTCAAGCCACGAACTTGGTTTAGATACAACATGGACACGTTGTGTATTAATCCCCGTGAATATACTGGGCTATTGGATGTGATCGATGGTCTGGATCAAGTCAAAAATCTTGTCTATTTCTTCAATTTGCTCCGGCCTCGACATGAAAACGTTTCCGCGACTTCGTTATATATGAGCTACGTACAATCCTATCCTATACAAGCCTACCGACCTAGCAATCGTTGAAATTTGTTGAAAATTAGACTGTGGTCAATGCATGGCACTCGAATGGAAGGCGAATTCTACGCGGCACACCTTTCATAATCGCCTTTTCTGAGTCTTATTAGCTTTGAATTTAAAGATCATTGCATCAAATATCGCTTTCTCAGTCACCCACCACCGACGGAAGGGGCAATCAAAAAGTCAACTGATTGCAATAGCCAGGCACGGAAACATCACACCAGAAACAACCGAGCAAGAACAAATAGCAATCAAAGCAGAGATATCCCGACTCTTCAAGGCGTATTGGGAATGTGAAAGCCACATTTGAACATCTAGTTGCACAGGACCTGGGGGAAGAAAGCTGGACTACCTAAACAACATGAAACAGAATTGGCCCGGAGCTGGTCTTACCATATATTTGTGGCTCTCCTTGCCCTCGCATGCCTTCTTAGTGACGCCATGCTATATTTATCGATAGTCTAGAATTGTGCTTGTAGGCAATCGATCAGTCCAAGAGAGAAGTACATATAAGTATCGGAAGCCCACCACCCGTGACTCTGTGAAAAAGATCCCATTCTCCTACAAAGCTTCGTTTCATTGGGCTAGCAGTCTCTACTACAAAATCTTTGAACGCCTACATAGTTTCCTCAAAGACATGGGGAACACTATTTCCCCAGGTTTGGTCTGAGCTAGTATGGATTAGTATGATCGGGTAATCGTATCTTATAGTTGACAGCCGCCAAGCTAAATTGGAACAATACGATCAATACCTCTTCCTAGCAATACTCGTCTAGTAATAATAGATTAGTTCACCTCGAGTCTGGGCTGTAATCTCAGCAACAGGGCCGAATTATCTCATCTAATCAGATGAACTCATGGTAAAGTCAACCGAAATTGATATACCGATAGAACTGAGAGACTTATTAAAGTACCATTTCAGCGAATAGTTTAATACTAAAAACCTAATCTATACCTCCATAGATATCTAAGTAGAAATCGTGCTACATCAGATTCCAAGCAAGGCTGAGCAGAATCTCAACCTCGGCATCCCAAACCCATGCACAAACCCTGCATATCCCACGCACGAGCCACATGTTTCAAATTCCGACCCACAAACGGACGTTCAGGAACACGCGGCTGAGCTGTACTGAACGTTGGATGTTCTTATCCAAGTACTCATTCCACAATTAGTATTATTAATTCGTTCCAATGAAATAAGCCATGAGCTACGACATGTGAACTCAAAGTTCACATTCGTCACACTGGCATCTTCAATAGCTATCCCACTCGAAACAATGGTATCGGCGTCTACTGCAGAAGAACCCCTCTTATCGAATCAACCCGGCGAGGAAGAGGATGATGATGATGATGTTTCCATACTTCTCGACAAGAATTTAAGGAATCCGGGGTTATTTGTTTGGTTACTTACGTTCTCGGCGGGGATCAGTGGGTTGTTGTTTGGATGTATGGTACTCCTAACCCTTTGCACTCTTGTCTCGCAGACTCTACTCAAAATAGTTGTAATTGATATCCATGCTAACACATACAAACCAGATGATACAGGTGTAATATCTTCCACTCTAATAAGCCTGCATAACTCTCTCGGTCGCCCCCTAACAACCCTCGACAAATCCCTCATAACATCCTCTACCTCCCTCTTCGCGCTCCTCATCTCCCCTCTCTCGGGTCTCCTCGCCTCATCTCTCGGTCGCAAACGCGTTGTGCTCCTAGCAGATCTAGCATTCGTCCTCGGTGCCTTGATCCAAGCATTCACAACCTCAGTATGGGGCATGATACTCGGGAGAAGCATTGTAGGACTCGCGGTTGGAGCAGGCAGTTTCGTAACTCCGTTATATATAAGCGAATTAGCGCCATCTATGTGGAGAGGCAGATTGGTCGTGTTGAATGTATTGTTTATTACGCTGGGACAGGTGGCGGCTTATATTGTTGGGTGGGCGTTTGTGGAATGGGGCAGTTTGGAGACGGGGTGGAGGTGGATGGTGGGATTGGGGGCTTTGCCGGCTGTGTTGCAGATTTTGGTTATGATGTTTATGCCGGAGACGCCGAGATGGTTGGTACAGGTTGGGAGGGTGGATGAGGGGAGAAGTGTGTTGGGTAAAGTTTTCGGACCGGGGTCGGAGATGCAGAAGGTGGTAGATGGGGTTTTGAAGAGCATTGAGAGGGAAGTGCGAGAGGAAGATGAAGCAAAGAGGTTAAGGGGAATGGCGAGGCAAAATAAGGGATCGGAAGATTCTTGGATCAGTGATGCAAAAGATAGTTGGGAGGAATTAATAGGAGTTGGAGGAAATAGGAGAGCTTTGACAATCGCTTGTCTATTACAAGGTCTACAACAGCTCTGCGGTTTCGTAAGTACATTCTTTCCATTTAGTATAAAACCAACTATATAACCCCAACTAACGTAAATTCCATAGAACTCTCTCATGTACTTCAGCGCCACAATCTTCACTATCCTCGGATTTTCCTCCCCAACTCTCACATCCCTCTCCGTCGCTCTCACAAACTTTATCCTGACTTGCGCCGCCCTCATGCTCATCGACCGCATTGGCCGTCGCCGTATCCTCCTCATCTCAATCCCTATAATGGTCATAGGACTCATCTTCTGCTCCATCGGCTTCCACTTCATGGATCTCACCTCCACCCTCTCACAGACAACTTCATCTCCATCCCCACCCCCATCAACATCCGCCACCTCGCGCATCCCACCCCTCATAATACTCACCGCAATAATGCTCTACACGGCCTCCTTCGCTCTCGGCCTCGGAAACGTGCCCTGGATGCAATCAGAACTCTTCCCCCTCTCCGTCCGTTCCCTCGGTTCCTCCCTCTCCACTTGCACCAATTGGTCTGCAAACTTCATTATCGGTCTCACGTTTCTTCCAATGATGGAATTTCTTACTCCGCAATGGACCTTTTTTGTTTATGCGGTGATTTGTGCGTCGGGTTGGTGTGCTATTTGGTGGATCTATCCGGAGACGAGGGGGTTGGGG
>NGKG01000004.1:758895-770616 GCA_002162505.1 Myriosclerotinia scirpicola
GAGGGGGAGGAAGGGGATAAAGTGAAAAGGAGGAAGAGGGAAGTAGATGGGATAGATGGGGTTAGATCGGTTGGGTGGGTTGGCGTTTGATGTGTTGATGTAGATTTCATGCAGGTATAGAATAGACGACACCAAAACAGCTTGAGTTTCTCAAACTTAACAAGTTCGAACCATAAGTGCACAGATTACTAGACACACATATGAATTATCCTTATAATTATAATATCTACCTACTTATGTATCAGAAGTTAGTGAATTGTCTTTACTTGGTTGACAATGTTCATGTATCTGAGAAGACCCTACATAAGCTAAGCTACCTAGCCCTTCCTCCATCAAATCTTCCACATACTCAACTTGATGATGAAACCCAATGCCATACCAGACCATGAAAAAGCAGTAGCAAATCCCTCCAGCGAGCACATATAGACGTGAATATGGGTATATCCTCCCTTTCTCGCATGCGTGCATACACGAGGCAGATAGCCAAGTAAACCCGTAAAATCTACATTCGACGACGCCCATTCCACCCAATTATGTGCATGATTCTTTCTCATTAACCCTACCACACGATATTAAGAAGCTCATCTCCGAATAGGAGGTCTACCTCTTCCTCTGGCTACAACTGGTGATTTCAATTCCTTAGTAGATACTGGTGATGATTGGACACTCTTAACTGGTTTCACAGCAGGAATATCACCATCTGAACTGGACCAACCTTCTTCGTCCGATTCCTCGCTAAAACTCGCCTTTCTGAATGACTTAGACGGGCTTGGTTTTTTCGGTCCTGAGTTGTCATCATCTTCAGATTCAGACTCTGATTGGGATTCCATGAGTCGGACGACTGTGGGACCTTTCTTTGCTTGTTTGTTGTCATTATCGTTGTCAAGACGAACGACGGTGGGACCGTTCTCAACTGGCTGTGCCGAGATACTTCTATCTGTTGAGGATGAAGTTGAGGCGGCTTGTTTCGATGGTCCAGCCTGGGTACGTAGTTTCGGGCTAAACGCAATGCCCGGTGTCGCATTTCGACTTGATGATTGGTGACGTGAATGTACAGCTGAAGATGCCCTAGAGAGTGTCTTTGTCACATCGTCAGGATATGTCTCATTGGTTGGAGTAAACAGTGGTGACTGATTGGTAGAATTGGCCGCTGTAAACGATGTATCTTTGACACTTGGAGTAGCTGATTGTCTTGACTGTTGCTCGGCGATCTTCATTTGCTTTGATTGTTGTGAGACAATCTTCATCTTCTTCCCTTTAAGTGCAAGCTTCTCACGAAGTGAAAGGAATTGGCCAGGTCTACCAACTATGGAAGTAGATTGACCAGGAGGTGGAGGTGATTTAGATGAAGATGGTGATCGTAACTCGGGCATTCTCTCAGCAGAGCGTGAAGGAATTGGTGTATTTTGTGTCTTCTTGGGTGGTCGACCTCTTCGCTTCTTGACAACAACTGGTTCCTCGATAGATTTATGAATCGAAGGTTCTGTCAATTGTGCTTCGATGACTTCTGATGTGGCCCTATCATCAGAACCTTCGACTATTTTCCCATTCGTTTGGTCTTCATCTTCAGACATCTCTGGGCTAACTGGACCGATGGCATCATCCGCATCATTGCCAAAAAGACTACCATCGGAAATCTCTTCGCCATAATCGTCGGCAGCCTGCTCGGGATCATCATCGGAAATATCGATGTTTGACTTTGCCTCTCTTGACACCGTACTTTGGCGGGTTCTCCGTGTCTTCCTAGGCTGCTCCTCAAATGGATCATCGCTGTCAGCTTCGGCTCCGCTTTCATCCATAGAAGCATTATTAGTAGTTTGTCGAGTAGACCTAGACTTCCTCTCTAATGGTGCACTATCACGCGTGGTTCTGGTTCTTGTGGCTGGTAGCTCAGAAGGATATTCTTCCTCATCATCCGCGCCATCATTCCTTGAAAGCCATGCCGATTTCCGAGGAGGCCTGACAGATGGAGAAGGCTTTGATAGACCAGGGGTTGCAGTCAGGCTAGGAGAGGCTGCCATTTTAGAAGCGAGACTCGGACGGCCTCGCTTTTTCCTACCATTCGAAAGGGGTGTAGTGCCGGCCTTCTCTGTTGTCTGTTCTTTTGTGATATAACTGAAGGCTTTTGCGGCGAGATCGACGTCGTCATTTTCCCGAACAGCGCCGCTAACTAAGCTCTGCCGTGAAGTAGGTTGCGGCTCGGTCTCTTCCTCCGAACCTAAAAGATCTTCTACTTGTGCTAGTGACGGTTCAGTGTAATCTTGACGTTTGCTAACACGCGATGGACGATGCTCAGGTCGAGAGATGCTAGCTGGTTCTGCTTCTGCATCGATTGCTTTCTTGGGTTTAACCTTCCTTTGACGCTTGGAAGTGAAGAATTCTACATCATCATCATCGTCCTCTGGAATGCCTTCAGAATTGAGGCGTTTTCTCTTTTTTGCAACGCTGCGGAACTGATCGAGTGAAGCTAGGAGGTCTGCGGGATTTATAGTTGCCATTTCAGTTGGCTCTGAGTCAGATTTCGGAGAATCGTAGAGAATACCGTCAATGCCTTCTGTCGGGTAGTAATCGCCACCCATCATGCCAGTGGGCTTATTGTACGGCGTTTGAGGATCAGGAAGCTCGGGTTCTCTGGAAACCATAGGTGCCACTGGTGCTGCTAAAAGTCTGGATGGATATTGTGCTGCCCCACTAGGGCCGTGCATTTCGGCATGATAATCATCGTCCAGATCATGGTGAGCGTCCAGAGCTGTTAAACCCTGGTGGAGCTGCTCCTCGATGGTTAATTCAGGAGGCTCTTGAGTCTGACCCCACGATGGATTGAAACCGTTAGTCTGATTTTGAGACGATTGATGTGTATCATCACGAAGTGAAGGATCAATATCTGCCATGTCATTGAAATTGTTATCTTCCGGGTCATCATCGCGGTAAAAAGCATCTTCCCCATATCCAAGGTAACTATTATCAATAACAGGCTCCTGAGCTTTGTCTTTTTCGGCCTTTTCTCTCAATCTTCTCATCCTTCCCGTTTCTTGTGGATTTGGCTGATTTTCATCTTCGTGTCTCAACCAAGGAAGGTTGGTTTTCGAAAAGTCGACTAGACTCTCAACGCTTCTGTAATCAGCCACTTTCTTGGTATCATGTCCAAGAAGTGTTCCCTTGGGAGTATATGGTGTTTGTTTCGGATCTCTCCGGCATTTTGCGCATGAACACATCTTTAAACATCTTGGACACTCCCAGTTTTCCATCTCCATTACCGTCTGAGGCATCATGTCAAACGCTCGCCACAAAGTTCCATAGCAATAGGATGAGGAACAGGTGACACAACGAGCAGATTGCCAATTCCAATGGTGATGGCAGCAAACATGACAACTTTGTGTCTTGTTTTTTGTGGCCTGGATTCTACCTCTTCTAGAAGGCTTTCTGTATGGCTTCTTTAGGCGTCCTTCATCATCAACTTCTGGCTCAACATCTGATTCACCATCTAATGGCTCTATTACTTCTGGCTTGGTAATATCTTTCCATGGTCGAAGGGCAAGCTGCTCTTGACATATCTGAGCAACAGTTTTCTTGCCAGTCTTATCTCTTTCGTCATCTAAGGATTTAGGTGAGTCTTCATGAGAACCTTCGAAGTTGATGACTACACCACGCCATAGCTCATAATTCTTCCTCAATTCCTCTTCTTTCCATTGCTCCACCCACTCTAGACAAGAGATGCAAGCACAGGAACGACCCATGGCATAACACTCCATACAAATATCGTACGTATCTTCCTCTCCATCGGGAGACGTGAGGATACATGATTTGCAAGTTAAGAAGCGATTGAATATATTGCATCGACAGTATGAACAAGTGACGTTTGAGTCGTATGGTAAGAATTCCACGTTCTTCTCGGGGCGTGCACGGGAGAACAGCTCGCTGATTAGCACTTCTTTATAAAGTTGAAACAGGCGTTTGAAGTCTTCCATAACCTGTCGGATTCGACTTCCAGGTCTCATCCACATCTTGGGCTCAACCGTATCTCGTGAAAGCAGGCGAAAATACTTGTCTAGAGTGTAATAAATAATGGCCTTATTCTTGTATTGTTCATCGCGACAAACGAGACGAGCACGAGGTAGAGCTTCGTGGATGGCTAGTTCAAGTGTATCAACGGTGGTTCGGTTCCATGCAGCTTTCATCGTCCGGGTTCCGCGATTCCAAACCTGGTGAGGGGCAAGCGGTGGAATCAAAATGAGATCACCAGCCTTTTGCTCGGTCACCCAAACATTAAATGGGGCTTTCCTCCAGGCGTTCAGTTGCGCAAAATGCTTCTCAACTTCTATATCGTGGCCAAGCTTAGAAACGAACCATTCTGATACCATTTCTCTTTCCTTAGACTCGGTCATGAACCAAATTGAGCTCCCAGGCTTTTCCCCATCATTGTGACCCGAAGTTTCAACCATGAGATTGTGTCCCAAACTTGCGCACATTTCTCTGTGGGCTGGAGTATAAGTGCCTTCATGGCCAATATAGCACATCATATTCAAGGCTCGCATATCCGTTGGAAGACTGCTCATCAAGTCACCCGCAGGTGCAACTCCCTTCCCAAATCGCATCTGACCAAATTCGTTGGGTTCGCGGATTGCTCCATCACCACCAGTTCGCGACTCGATACAATCGTTTAGGTAGAAAAACGCTTCCGGTAAAACGTCTTTCAGATTTTCTTCCCATTCAGCAGGGCAGTCAATATCTTTTAGGTAGAGTCGTTGTCGCTTTGGGTCTTTGTATGTTTGAGGGGTAAATTGATTCGCTAGTTGGCCCATCGAACGAAGGTAATGACCCATAGTCATCTGGAGATCAATGCCATTGGTAATGTCTCGGACCTTTTGTACTAAAAGCAAAGTTAAGGTTAAAAATATTATTTACTGGAAAGAGAACCAAAACACTTACCCTCTCTGCCCAGATTGTCCTCTAACCATTTTGAGGAAAATAACCAAGGTGGAATATATGAACCCCATCCCTCCAGAACAAGGGGTCGACCTTCTTGAATAACATATAAATATACCAATTGCTCCAGGCTTTGTACAGTATGCGCCTCCAAATCGGCTTGAGGAACTCTGCGAACATGGTCGAAGCTTGGGTTATCATTCACTAGAGTATCGAGATCAATGGTAGGTGATAGAGGCACAAATTGTGCTCTTGGATGTTGTTGTGAAGGCATTTCGATAAGCTAGATTGAAATCCAATATACTTCTTAGATGCCACGAAACCAGTCTTGCAAAATGTAGCTAGAGGCGCATAGTCGACTTTTTTCAGTATATTGGGTATAGATGGAGGCCGGTCGCGTTCGTATCAGTAGATCAAAGTCGCAACCTGTCGCAACCATGAGAATGGAAAAAGTAGCTTTTGTATTGACTGAAAACCGATAGAGAGATCAGTGCTAAGTGAGAAGCAATTCCCATAAAGTCCCAAGAGGGATAACCTAAGCTGTTTTACAAGTGCTCTACTTATTATGGGTGTGAAATGAATTAAAATATTGGAGTTCCATGTGCAGACGCGAGGCGAGGCTTTCCTGGAGAGACGCGCTAAAAGTGGCCATTCCACCAATTCCGGGTGCCTTACCTACTTGCTTACTAAGTATTTCTTTAGTTCTTGCTTTAAATGGCCCGTGCTCTTCAAGATAATACAAACGTATAATCAAGTCTACAAAATGAAAAAATGAAAATTCTCCCAAAAAAGTATATATTTTTGAAAAGCTATTCATTGAATTGATCTATAGCTGTTGATTGGTGCAGGTGAGTATCTAGTAGCTTAATCAGACAAATTTTAGTATTTACTATACTACTAGGCTAAATCCTTTTAAATTGATAGGTCAATTAATCAATTATTGGTCAGATTTTTCTGGAGAAGAGAACATAAAAAAGAGAAGACGAATTGAACGTTACAAGTTGGAGATGAATACCTGGTATTGATTAGAGGCAAAGTAAGTTCATTCATTCAATTACAAACAAGCTGCCGTATGTTTTATTCACTAGCAATCCTGATATTGCGGCCATATCATGGTGTTTTGCTTTCCATCCAAGTTCAGAGTATCAAGCGATATTCATAAAGCTCTGGAATACCATAGGGGAAAGGGTTTGAGGCCTTGTGTGTTTTCTCAATTGTTGATAGAATGAAAGTTACAACATCCAATGCCTTTTTTGTGATTCAGTAATATGGCAAGAAGCTTGTTTATTGGCTTGAGGGAAGCCAAACAAAAATTCACCTGTATGAGCTTCAAAGATGTACGTTGCTGAACTTGTTAATATCTGAGTATGTTTTTACCAAGTTTGCATTCCTTCTCTCAAAGCTTTCAGATGAAGCAATAGGTTTGTATCAAACTAACGGAAAGCAGTAGTTGTTGTCCATCTTATTAAATGATGTCTAGATATGGCATTTTCAGCTTGCCGGGAGGCTGCCGGAATTCTCTCTTTCAAAACACCTCCTGGAGCCAGAGACTTTCACTAAGGATACCTGCCAGTTGCTCTAAGATTACCACCTGCTCTAAGATTACCACCTGCTCTAAGATTACCACCTGCTCCTACCTCAGAAAATCAGAAGCAAGCAGCACGGTCGGAAGCCGACATGAAAGATATTTTCACAATGCCAAAGCACATGCCACTTCGACGACTTTGAGCAATGCAAAGGTCTCGAGCATAAGTGACCAGATACCATCACCTGTTATCACACCTTATGTACCGCCAACTACTGGTTTATTATCAAAAATCCCATCTTCTTGGGTACCATATGCTGAGCTTATCAGACTGGACAAGCCAGCAGGAACATACTACCTATTCTTTCCATGCCTTTTTTCAACTCTATTGGCGGCTCCATTGACCGTCCCCATGGTCTCGCCACTTACCGTCGTGGGCACCTCTCTATTGTTCTTCAGTGGCGCCTTGGTCATGCGTGGTGCAGGATGTACTATCAATGATCTCTGGGATCGAAACCTTGACCCAAATGTCACTCGAACTCGATTACGTCCCATTGCGCGAGGAGCTATCTCTCCATCCAAAGCCTTAGTATTCACCGGAGGTCAACTTTTCGCTGGCCTTGCAATTCTTCTTCAGTTTCCATACCAATGCTTCTTTTATGCTACGCCGAGCTTACTTTTCGTGGCTTCGTATCCACTGGCTAAGCGTGTCACTCATTATCCTCAATTCGTCTTGGGATTGACATTTTCCTGGGGCGCAATCATGGGATTTCCTGCTCTTGGAATTGATCTTCTCTCTAATAGTGCTGCTTTGACTGCAACGGGATGTTTGTATGCGTCAAATGTGGCATGGACAGTTTTGTACGATATGATATATGCGCATATGGACATCAAAGATGATGCCAAAGCCGGAATCAAAAGTATCGCATTACGACATGATGCTCAAACCAAACAGATCTTAACCGGGCTTGCTGTAACTCAGATTGGGTTACTAGCAGCCGCCGGTGCTGTTGTTGGTGCAGGACCAGTCTTTTTTGTTGGTGGATGTGGAGGTGCTGCTGTCACTTTGGCTGTCATGATCAAGAAGGTTGACTTAAAGAGCGTGAAGAATTGTTGGTGGTGGTTTGTGAATGGGTGCTTGATAACTGGCGGTACAATTTCCGCCGGACTCGGAGGAGATTATCTTGTTCAATACGCGCAGAGGGCCAACAATGAGGATCCCGAGGTTGAAAATGAGCGAAGAAAGTCATCGTTTACTGTGTTATATGAATACCTGTTTTAGTATATGAGGCGATTCAACCCATCACGAGGATCTCAGGGGTTCGAGCGATGGGAAGATTAGAACCCGAACCCGAACCGGAAAGTTCTTTTAGGTACCTTACCTAGTACCTAGTAATTTCTATGGATAATAGAAAGCTAGAAGGATTAGACAATAGTATCTTTCCCTCGCCAAGTATCAAAATTCCCTTGAATGTATAAAGATAAAAGGCTAGAACTCAGGATCGTTGCTCGGTATTGAAACTCCGTTCAGTGATCGTCAATCAGTAATGGAGAACGGCTGAACAGAGCAGGGAACCCTTTTCTATGTAACGGTTTCGACCTACCTAGTAACTCACCTACCGTACCTTGATCTTACAAGCCCTTTTTTTCCGATATTGTTCCAGGGGTAACGGGCCGGGGCATGGTCGACCAGCTTGAAGTCTTAAGTATGAATTAGATTAGAAAGCACCTTTGAAATATAAAAGTAATAAGCAATTTTCAAATAATGGTATAATATATGATCAAGATTTCAAATCTAATATACTAGGTATCTTCAACAATAATCCCTCATCCCTCATCCCTCATTCCTCAATTATTCTTCATCCCTCTCTCTCTCTCTCTACCTAAGTACCTAATACCTATCCATCCAAACCAATCAGCCACCAACGTCAAGGATCGATCGTACTTCGTACAACTACCGAGCGTCCCGTTCTCCAGATTTACCTACCCAATTGAAGACGATAAAGCTTGGACAATTTCTTGTTTTTTTTTTTTAAATAATAATCCTTTTCGGAATATTTACATTTACATTTAATTGGAGCTGGAGCTGCGAGCTTGTGGAGTGATTTACAATATGGTCATGGTCATGATGGTCTAAGCTTAAGGGTAGGTGGGGTTAATCATCTTTTCGATGATTTCATCGATGGATAGAGAAAGAGAAAGAGAGGGAAAGAGTTGGAAAAAAGCTTTCTTTGTTTTCGAAAATGGAAATGGATTGATTGATTGATTATTAATTGGAAATTTGGAATGTTAATGTTAATGTTAATGTTAATGTTAATGTTAATGTTTTCATCGAAATAGAAGGGAGAGGGAGAGGGAGAGATTGAGGTAAATTGTAATAGGTAGCTCGGGTTATTATCGTTTACGGAGTTGAGTACCTACCTAGTAGTTGAGTAGACGGGAACTCGAGTTACTCAACTTGTCTGCCCACTGCCCAGATGGTCATGCAGGGTTGCTGTAGTGCCCACATGGAGGAGGGGGATTGTCATATGCATCCATGGATGGGTTGCGCTTCGTCTTTCTTTCAAGGGTGATTTCATTCATCAACAAATAATAATAAATCCCATTTCCTTCCTTTCCCTTCCCTTCCCCTCTCTTTCCTTTCCTTTCCTTTCCTTTATAAATAATAAATACTTTGTGAACTCCTCATCTATTATATTATATTATATTATCTTATTAATTTTCTTTGATACTTTTAAATCTTTGTATCGAAGCCATCCAAACTCGACATTCAAATACAAATACAAATACAAATACCAATCAATACCCAACGATTTAAACCCCTCCCCCATCCCTCCCTCCCGCATCAACCGGACAATCTATTCCTTACGTTAATTAACATCTCACGCTGTACTCGATTAGGCCAAGATTCACTCGTAACTCGCACCAAAGTCGTCATAGTTATACCTTAGCATTGATTCACCAACGTCAAGTCAAGTCGAATCACATCTGAAAGGCAAAATCGAACAATTTTGGGAGTCATCGCCATCAATTAGTCACGGCTCAATCGGAACTTTATAGCGTAGAGCTTACTTGTCGTTCGAGTATACATTTGAGCTTCCTCTCAGTTTGATTTTGGATTTTCATATCACTTTTCATATCAATATCAATATCAATATCAACAACTACAACTACAACTACAACTATCTTTGAGGTTGGACACTCCCAGATACCACCAGATTTATCGACATATACATCTTTTGTCACCGAATCAAACACTACATCACAATGGTTTCAATAGCCCAAGTCGCCTTGAGAAGTGGCCAATTTCTCTGCGTTATTATCACACTTGGTCTTGTCGCTGGTGCCATAGATGTCCAGCGTAAGTTCAATAGCAGCGTCAACTATGCCATGTTCACGGCCGTCTTCTCAATCTTCGTCATCATCTATGGCTTCGCAGCAGCGTTCGTGGAGTCGCTCGCACAACCCATGATCATTGGCGTGATGGACGGTCTTGCCACTGCCTTCAATTTCTTCGCCGGTGTATCTCTTGCAGCCTTGCTGGGTGTCCACAGCTGCAGTAACTCTGTAAGTCATGCGCGTTTGAGAATCCTTCGTAGGTCTCGTTACTAACGCGTTGAATCAGGGTTACCTCAATTCCAACAATCTGGCACAAGGCATCACGAGACGATGCCGTGAGCTCCAAGCTGCGACGGCCTTCTTCTGGTTCGCGTTCGCTTTGTTTGCGGCATCTCTCGTCGTGGATGTTATGAATAGAGGTTCCGGTATGAGCATGCGTCGTGGTAGCGCTCGCAAGGGCGCTCCAAGCATGTCTCAAGTTTAAGTGAGGATATGGTGGTCAATAGGTTAGTACACTACCCCTTCATCTTCAGCAGATTCATCGCCCCACCTACCACTACCATGAGCCTCAACTGACCGATTTCCAATAGGACCATGAGTCTATACTAGACAATAAGTATATCAATAAAGTGGAGGTGGAAATCACTATTCACGGTTAGGAAGGATAGAGAAGGGATATGGAGGAATGGAATGGCTCTTTTGTGTTGCGTTGAGGCGTGAAAGCTATGTATATGATGTTTATGTCTTTATGGTTATGACGAAAGGAGGGTGTTTGGAGGAGGGTTTCTAATGTGTACAATATTGTTGGGGAAGATGGATTTAATAATACCATAGTTAATGAAGCAAGTATATTCGATCTTTTAACATACTGTTTGATATCCCATTCTTTAGATGAGTTGAAGTCACTGAATTCAAATCCATTATGATATGACTGCTAGGGTTTCGGTAAACAGAGCAAGACATCATTCCCGGTTCCGAAATATACCTCGTTAAAGATAACTCCCCCCCTATATATGACGAGCATTCAGTCGCGGAAAACACATTTACTTTAGGGATGCGTAGGTTCACATTCATATGTACCGAGTGAACTAAAATCATATACACAGCGCACCCCCCGCTTGCCTATCAAGCAAACCTCTATACACACAATGCCCCGCCAATATCCCACATATCAGCAATGTACCTCCATATGTATCTTCTCTAAACGCCAATCCCCAATGCCATATTCGCCGTCGTGTATGAGCACTTCTCCTCATCGTCCCAACGAGAATTTTCTTCTCTCTTGCATGAGACCTCCATCTCATGTCTATGAAGCTTCTATATTACTCCTCTCCTCATGCTCACCATTCGCAGCTTCTCGTGCTCATGGGAATTCTTAGCGTTGGATATAGATATAGATATAGTGACGCGAATATGTGTATCGAGTCTGCGATTTAGATGCGTGGATGGATTATCGATTTGTGTAGGTTCGGGTTCGATCTTTTTTCCCCTTTTTCTTCATGGCTCGGCTGCGCTCATAATGTCGCGGCGGCTTCGATGGCTCCGGCGCCGAGGAAGATGGGTTTGTTGGTTATTTCGACCGTGAGGGGATATTTCCAGGTCATGTATTTGGCCCAGCCTATGAGGAGTACGGGGATGATTAGTTTTTTTTCTTCTTATTTTTTTTGCTTCGTATCTCCATCTTCAAATAAGCTTAGATGTAAAGCTACTCCGCTCTTCTCCAATGAAAAACTTATAAGGAGAGGATAATCAAGTTGAAGGAAGGAATTGGGAAAGCCTACTCCAATAAGCAAATTTCCTCCCGAAATACTTGCCAGCCCAGGGCACAAGCACCATGGTGAGCATCATTTCTAACTGCTGCAGGCTTTCCTCCCATTCTTTCTGCGCGTCTGAGTCGGAGGTGGTGGAGGAGGCGTAGGAGGTGGAGGGGG
>NGKG01000004.1:771719-788944 GCA_002162505.1 Myriosclerotinia scirpicola
CCACACGATCGACTACCGGGTCACATTTACCTTAACAGAACACTATCATCTCCAATTAAAATGCTACGCTCTGGGCATCAATATCATTTTTCAAAACTAGTATTTGTATGTGGGTATAAGTCTTGGACCTGAGCACGCCCATTATTACTACATTCAGCAAAACACATTCCTTTTAACAATTTCGACGACACTGTACAGAGCTGGAGGATGGAGGATATCGCACTTATGAAGGCATATACGAAGTAAGGAGCTTGGAAACATGACTGATGCCTAAGGTTCCGGTGGAGGTAACCTTGTCATTGATAGAGGTGACTTTTAACCTCTGCAATCATCTTATAGTCGTGATACTCTAACGGAGGGTGGGACAAAAGTGTGGTACAAAAGTGTGGTACAAAAGTGTGGTACAAAAGTGTGGTAGTGTAGGTAGTTGACTTCATCGATCAAGGATTACAAGAGCTGGGCGAGGAAGTTTATCCTTGTTTCGCAACGGAAAGATTTGAAATGTTGGGAAACGTTGCAAGCTGCAAATGTTGCTGTTGTTGTAGTTGTTGACAACAATAAAAATGCCTCGTGCCTAGAACTTCCCCTCACGTGTGCTACCTTCTTCGGCATAAGATGAACCAGATTATCTGATGCGGGGACGACTGCAGTACTATTCATTCGATGCATGATGGTTGCAAGTTCATCTGCCCACTTCTCTTTCCTAGAACTTCAGCATACTGAAAGTGCGTCATTTCACTTCTGTTTCCTCGAATTTGATGTACAATGCATACAGCCTCCTCTTCATACTGAAAGCCTATTACTTCATGATTCAGCTGCCAAGATGAATTATTGGACAAATTCATCTACCTACTCCTCTTTCCTAGAATTTGATATCCAAATCATACAGTTATTGGATTGCGTTAATATGTTGTGAAACGGCATTCCCAAGAAGCACAGGATGATGGATGTTAACTGTCGCAGCCACCCACGAGCGGGGTAAATATATCGTTCAGTCAGCTCAGGGTTATAAGAACCGTCAAACTGAAATGTTTTTCCCCGCAACCACTTGAAAAGATATCAACCCTTCTCAATTATTCGTACAAAACATCATTATAAAGATTCAATATGAGCTTCCAAGGCGCAGGTCAATATGATATCCGAACCTTCTTGAATCCAGAATACAATATAAACAACTGGGGTGGCAAGATGGACCCTGGGGCATCAGTGAGACTTCAGTACGTATCCACAAACTCCCTCGACACATCTAAGAATATGATAACTAACATCTTCGTGAATCTCCAAAGTCCGCGCAATCCCTCTTCTCCAAATGCTCTTTGGCAGGTGTCCCCCGTCTCTGGCTCCGGTGACAATACTTTGTATCTAATCATCAATGTCCTTACTGGATATTTTATCACCACTGAGTGTAAGTTTGTTGCGCTACTTTTTTTGTTTTGTTTATATGTGCTTTGCTTTTTCGCATACTAATTTGTCTTTGCAGCCGACAACGCGATTGTCTCGACTCCACAAATCTCACCAGCGAATCAAAATGCCCATTGGAAGATCGTGCCAGCTCCAAATGGAGGAGGCAGTATATTCAAGTGAGTGACAGTCTTGTGTGCATGAAGCAGATAAATGAGATGGGATTGCTACTGATCTCAAAGTATAGTATCATTAGTGTGGTGCCTAACCGTGGCCTTCTTACAGTAGAAGATGGTGCGGTGCAGCGAGGAACCCCGATCATCGCTTCTATGGATGGTAGCCCAGACAGTCAGAAATGGTACTTTACACTACAACAATAAGTGGTCAATGGATTGTTCTACGGATTGCGGAGCCGGAAGGCAACAGGCGCTCTACAAATTGCCGTGACATGAATTTCTTAACTGAATGGATGGTTTTGGTTTACTTCATCGAGCCATAGCTGGAATTATGGTAACACTCTCCTTATGAGATACAAATTCAAAATCAAGCAGCTTTATTTTGATCCGAGTCTGATATGATGCAAAATTTCTCGTGATGTATGCTGTCGCGCTTCAAGTATGGCGGTCCGGGTCATTCTTACTCTAATCGTGGCCATTTTCGTTAAGCGAAGTAACTCTTACAGCTACTTATAGTGATGGTTTATGTGCAAGTAATAGAATAATTATATAGTAAAAATAAAGTTGATTTATAATAATAAACTTTTTTATTGTTTATTTAAAGGTTTTAAAAACTAATTTAGTTTTTATTTATTTTAATGATTTTATTAAATAATAATAAATATTATTTTCAAATTAAATAATAATAGAATGTAATATTAATAATCTCAGTCGTGGTACTTGCCCCCCCGAGTTTAGCGGCCGTCGCATTAAGCAAGGTACGTATATATGCCAGCCGCCGCTTTTAATATTTATAAAAATCGCCCTTCCCTTTTTACAATCCTTCTTCTTTTTTATTCTTTTTCAATATCTTTTTGTTTGGTTATTTAGATTTGTTTTGTATTATAAACCTTTTTTTATGTCAATTTATTTTCAATTTTTTTTTATATTGGTTTTGTTGCAACTAAAAGATATCGATGGCATTCTTTATCTTAAACCACAAATCTGGATTTCTTATTTTGAGCTTAGTATTCTTTGAATCCCACAATGACGATTAACTGATTTACTTACATTCTATTGGTCGAGGTATAAGGATCATAGCAGTTCAACTTTCTATACTCACTGGCGCATTGTCGCTATCACCATAACAATCTCAACAACCCTAATTACAGTATTCTCGCCTTGGGTTCTATTTTCTGTTCCTACAATTTGGCCAATCGCAAAAATGCCTTATCATTGTTGGGGTTGATATTGCCTAGGTGCATCACAAATGGATCACGTATTGAGGGAGGGATCATGGTAAGATTCTGCCTTTTCAAATATTGATATATACAGTCTGCCTTGGACTTAGGCTAATTTGTGATGAGAACAGTTGATCTTTACCATAAACTGCAATCTCCTGAGTATCAACAATGAAACGCTAATAGTTCGAGATCTGGGTCTCTCCATGGGTATCTACAAGGAGGCAGGTCGTATGATCTCGGAATAAGCTCTATTTGGGGCGGTGGTCATGTCGAAAGGATCTCATGTTGAGTTTGGCTGGATTATTATCAACATAGCGCCGAGATTGGTCGATTTAGAATATGCGGGATAGGGATTTGCAAGGTTCATAACGATAGCCCAACAACACTAGAAACAGGTCTTACACGAGGGGCATTATCGGGACCGAGGTGGCTGCATGATAAGAATCTACAGGAGCTTACAGATGATAGCTTTTCTAGCAATCAAAGTCAGCTGCTACTGCTAATTCATCAAATATTGGCATCTCGGAATGGCAATCAGCGAAACGATTTTGATGGTACGAGCCAAAGTCCACGAAGAGGTCCATAAAGAAGCTCAATTCGCCTCCGTTCTCCTTGCCGTCGCATACCCCTGGACCCCTCTCCATATGCTCTCGATGGTGCTGGCGACAAGGGGCTTGTCTTGGTCTCCCCTGACGCCTCACCACACATTGCCCAATCGCAAAAATACCTCACGATAATGATATGCATATTTGGGAGCTGAGATGTGTTACAACCACTTAGGCGGAAAGTAAGAAATTGAGCAGGCGTCCTGCGTTACAAGATGAAGGATATGCGAAAAGAACGGCCAAGCACCAACGGTTCAAGGACTGCAGGCATATTTGAGTGGTTACAATGAGGATGGTAGGGTGTGAAAGTTACTTAGTAGCATAATATACTTTATGCTTCTACTAGGACATAATTCACATAAAATTACTATCATTTCTACAATGGGGAAGTCTGCTGGTGTTGGTCTGCCCCCTGGAAAGCCGAAAATTTGCAGGTTAGGATCAGCTTTCGAATGATGACAAGCCATGGATAGTTGCAGAGAGTATATTCTAGTAGACAGCCGGAAAATGTATTTGAACTCTGTGATTTTCTTTGTTTCTGCTTCTTCTTTTTTGCATTGCTTATCAGCATAGTTCAATTTACTTATATTATCTTCAAAAGGCAAAGAGCTTTTAAGCTATTATCAATTACTTTTATATCTTTAATATAATTTCTTTTAAACTTATTTATTATAAATATTTGCTTATTACTCCGCGTTCAAAGAGGACAACCGTCCAGAAGCGCAATCTTCTTCCCGAAGAACAAGAACAACGAACTGTATTGGATCGAAGACTATTTGATGGTGCTGAAAGAACAAATAACAATGATGATTCAGGCCTAGAACTTCAAGGTATGCATATTCAAGTTAAGAATTTAGATGTGTCTTTGAATTGCCTACTAATCTGAATGTATAGAATATAGTGATAGAGAAATCGTTTTCAATAATGACTCCAACTTCAATCCCTTTCCAGAATATGACTCATTAGATCCTTCATCCATGGAGACAGTCCTCGATCCTTATTTATGCCCAAAAGCTTTGAGCAAGGGATCACAAAGTGGCTATGATATTTAAGGTATACATGCATTTAAGTATAACAATAAGATAATCTCCTAATCATATATAAAAACTCTGGTATTTAAAAATAATAAATTAAATCTAAATAAATAAAAGAATTTCTTAATAAATAGTTTTTTTTCTTTTTATTTGAATTATTTAATTGATCCATCATATCCTTATACTATTTATAATTAAGATTAAAATGATTCCGGCTACAGCGATCTTAAGGAGTATAAAAATGTATCTTTATTATACTTCCTTCTCCAACAGTATGAAAATTTAGCTATAACTGAAGGATCAATCGAAAAAGGGAATGATAAGCAGCAGGGAAGTAGAAAGCGACGACGTCTATCTGAAACTGCTATTCAGGGAGATGATAATAGTGACAATACGCGACCTAGAAAACAACAAAGATATCGTTTATTACCTATCGATAATAAGCAAACTTTGTTCCAATATGATAATATAAAGCATTATCTTCAACCACATTTTATTATTAGCTCATTCTTTACCCCTCAATTTATTCCGATCGACTCTCCTATACTAATCCTTATTGAGCATTTACCCATGGCCAATAATAACAATCATTTTCATTCACCATAATGTTCCCCAAATCCCGCATATACTAAGCAGGCGATAGCTAAATATTAAGAATAGCCTTTCTAAAGTTTCCTCAAACACATTAGAATCGGGGATATTATAATATACAATCTCGAATTTCAATTGTAAGATATACTAAAGTATTTATATTTATTTATTATTGCAAAAATATTAAATATTAATATACTTATGCTACTTTAACGTTACTATAATAATCTATATTTTTATACACATCTAATAAAACCTCAAAAAAAACAGGTTTAATAGAAGTTATATAAGCATAAGATATTAATAAGAATAAAGAAAAACAGCTACTCCTAGAAGGAAATCCAAATAGCCCTTTTATATAGAACGCAGGCGGCAATACAGGTGCAATATTCTACGAAAATTAAAGGATTAGGACCCTTATTTGACTCAGACTGTTCTATTTTATTCTAGAATCTTCTGTCTCTATATATATGAGACCTTTATGTGATAATAATTATGTTTCTAAATATAGAGTTGTTCTACATACTAAAGTAACTTGTCTTGGTCATAGACCATACTCCAACTACTGAACCTTTAACTAACGACTGATAACCTAGTAGATGTAGAAAACCTAGAAAGATTGCCCTATTCTATAACAAAAGTAGTCCTAATATGCTAGACATACTAGAGCAGCAGTCCTAGGCTTAAATTTATCCTAGGATACTTGTCCTAGATTAAGTGAGTATTTAGGAAAAATCATCTAGAACATAGATATACCTAGGACATATATAATTGTAGGAGATGTGTCCTATATACTCTGATCTAGAGATTATATCCTATAGCAATATCATTTCTAAGACCCAGCAGAGCCTGGGACATTCTAAGGCCTAGGCCAAATATTCTAAATAAGAAATCAAACTTGGGATTTTTTACCCAGGACAAATCTATATCTAGGGTAGCTTTCCCAGAGCTTTTGATATTCTGGGATTCTAAAAATTGTAGGAAATCTGTTCTAGCTAGAGTTTTATGTTAGAATGATACTTTTACTTCGACAATTTTCATTTAAGACCAGGTATATATTACAATTTCTATTGTATTAAATCTCTAGGAAAGAACAATCACAGGGCTAATTAGCAAGAAGATGTGATAAAGTAAATAAACGTGTAGAATCAAAGCTAGTTAGAACTATAAAGAAAAGTACCTGAGGATGAGATGTAAGAGCCGCATGCAAGGATGCCTCAGACTTCAACTATAAAACTATATACTTACTCCACAATCATAAAATAGCGGGCATTTATGCCGCAAGATAGGACATACACTCTGTATATTAGCCTTAGAAAAACTTAAGATTCAATTGTAACCCTCAGGGGCATCAATTCGATCTTAGGGATGTAAAGTCGCGTAATGGCGGAAGATCCAGCCTTACGTAAGTCTGCATAGCGGCCTTAAGGCTGCCGGAACGGACGTTAAATTAACTCAATCAATCAATCAATCACAATCATATGCTACCTTCACTGCGATACCTTAAGACAGGAAGCAGATTAGTCTATTGTCTCAGAATACGGTCCTCAGACTTGCTTGCTTTTTTAACGACTTTGCGCCATGGGATCACGACGTGGCCAGAAGAAGGAGTATTACGCTGTTGTCAGGGGGCGTATCGACGAACCTACGATCTTTTCATCCTGGTACTCCCTTTCAGACATAATAGTGAGAAACAAACTGATTATTTTCCGATAGGGGGAATGTGCATCCACGGGTTACCGGATGTGACTCTTCATTCAAGTCCTTCCCCACGGTTGAAAAAGCACGGGAATATATGAAGGGGATAGGAGTGATGGAACCTAAAGAGGTTATCAAGGAGGGAACAGGAGAGACTACTTCACTGCGGAATAGTCAGTTCTTCTATGCTGTTTCGCATGGTAAACGACCTGGCATCTACACGTCCTGGGAGTACGAGTCCCCAACGTTTAGTGGTCGTTGAATATTACTTACGAGTTGCAGTAAAGCAGAGCTGCAGGTGAAAAACTTTCCTCATAATTGTCATCGGCGGTTTGAAACACATTCACAGGCAGAAGCTTTCATTGAAGATTGGAAAGATTCATATGCTGATGTATGGCAGAGAGCGATAAGGGAAGGATTGGATCAAGGGCTCAGACCTAGGGAGATGCAGGATAATGTTGAAGGTATACTACATCAGATTAATGAGCAGGTCGAAGATGCAAATGTTTTGGATGAGGTGAAGTTGGAGAATTTAAGTGTAAAGGAATAGCGATGTGATTAGTGTGGTGATGGGGCATGAGGTCTGATGCTTTCCGTTTAAGTAATTCACAATATCTAAATATTGGCATTCACCGGAGGAAGATATGCAATTTCAATTGTAGAGGCTAAAGTGGCGCAGATGTCCTAAATACAGGTTGCGAGGATAAATTACTTCAAAAAGGATAGCTGTATGTTCTAGAAATGCTCTTGTTGACAATACAGTGGGTTATGGTAAAGAAAAGATACAATTTGCATGAACTTTCATTATTCAATCCCAAAACCCCGAACAAACAGAAAACATCAGACCACTAATCTCGAGAACGCCAACTGCGGGCCCTCCTACCACGATTAGCAGCATTGCTATGGAACATCGTTCAGATAATCATCCATATGATTGATAATTAGCTGTAGAAAGTGATGATATATTTACTAGCGTAAACATTCCTAAGGCCGAAGCTCAATTCCATGGACTCGTGCTACATGGTTCTTGAAATGCATCAAACTGTCAAGGGTCAACCCTTCAGCTTTGCATACAGGATGGCTGCAAATAAACGTTCCTTGTGCAGATTGACTACGCAAATGAACTTTTTCCACATGATCCCACATATGCGCAACACGGCGAAAGGAACGCGTTCGTTGCCCATGTGAAAGTCGTTCATTTCCAATGCAAATGATGCATTGAGTCTTCGCGCAGACCACGGGGAATTCATCAGGCGATGGGAAAGAATCCGGAGGTGGGGACTGTTTCTTGGCTATGTCCTTGAGAGTTGAAGACGATCGTGGCTTGCGAGTTTGAAACTCTTGTCGAGAGGCAAGAGCAACCATGAGATTGATAGCAGCAATCTTCCGAGAGATGATATCTCGAGAAGATAAATCCTTGGAGAAATCACATAAGATTTTTTGCACTTGATATCTTTCATCAAGTTGGTATTGGATGTTTGGTATATCGTCCTTCTCATTCTCTGCAATCTTGTTATCTTGCTTGTAAAGTTGCTTCTTCATCATCTCATTATGAACACGAAAGAAATAATCCTTCCTAAACTCCTTCTCAATCTCGTCTTTCAGACTTTTCTTAGCGTTGGTAAGTTCCTTTCGAAGGCATTCATGTTGTTTTTGAAGTATTTCTGGCGCACATCTAATGAACTTGTGATCCCATTTGATCTTAGCATGTATCTTCTTGAAATTTTTCTCGAGATCGACGATGTTGGGGTCTGTAGCTAAAAGTGAACTCATCATCTCTGCTGGAACTGCTTTAGGAACACCTGGATTACATCGAATGCTCATGTGAGTGAAAGCCCTGGTGAGCCCATCATCAGATATCTCACTTTCGAGAAACGCATCTTGTACATTGAATCTGACAATGTTGTTAATATAGGCCCCATTGAAGACTCCAGTGAAAGGGTCGTGTCTCATGACCTGATCACGAACAGCATCTGATGCAACACCTAGGACAGCTATCAGCTTAGAGAAACAGACAAGAATGGGATGAGTTACATACCGTCAACCGCATTAGCTGTGCCACGACGGAAACAATAACTCGTCAACTTATCTTCAAAGCCAGTGTCTCTTGCAAGGCGGTCCAACGACTAGTACCAGGTCAGGGCATGTTGCAAGGTCTTGATTGATGATATCGAAAATATCGTCATCCGAATGAGAGTTCCCATACAGAAGTACATCAGGTTTAAGTTTGCCAATAGGAAGTGCTCGCCGTCCATTCGAGATTCGCACCTGACTTCTGCGAATGCATTGTTGGCAGTCTGGCAGATCAGTACCGTGAAACAGTAGAGGCTGAAATGAATAAACCCTGTTGCATATTTCGCATCTGACCTGATCAATTTGACCATGAAGTCTTAAGGTCTTGGCGTTGAGATCAGGAGATTTTTGCTCTAGGCAGTCTATGTTTTGTGTGATGTGTCGAAGAAGACGATTTTCGCTTGCTAGATTATCCATAATTTGATGAAACGGAGTTGGTTGACATTGATCAGATTGTAAGGTTTCGAACATGCTGGAGATTGTTGAATGAAAAGAAGCAGTTTCGCTCAAAGAAGAATATAGGGATCGGTGTAAGGTTTGTTTGGACTCCCGTATTTCCTCGAACGTGGGAACTTCAAAAAGTCAGCATTGTGAATAACGATACAAAAGATTAACTTACAGCCTGCTTTAGCCGATATACCAGCGCCACTAACCACAACAATCTTTTTACTTGATCTCAAAAGTTGGTTAACCTCGGAGAATTTGTTAAAGGTAGGATGAGATGGTTCGAGTGGATCTTGAGGGTTTATTCGCTGTCTCTTTCGTGGCGATGCTTTTATCTTGGTCTTTGGTTCAGTGCTATCGTCGATTATGATGGGATGCTCTAAATGAGAGTTAGAATGATGATGAATCCCAATTGCTAGCATTCACATACCTCGAGAACCATCTGGAGAGAATGATCTCTTTCTTGAACTGTTCACAACATAATCAAACCTTGGTTGATTTGTATGACGAGAACCCCTTGGTTGGGTGCTTAGGTTGGCCTTTGTGAACGACATCTTGATGTGAATCAAAGACTGATGAAAAAAAAAAGAAGCTTGCTTGAAGAATAAGAGGGGGAAACCCATCTTCTTATACTTGATGCTACAGCACAGCCACCAGATCGGAATAGAAGCTTCACTTGACTGCGGGATGTCCTTGGAGGTCTATTGGCTATGCTAGCTCGAAGAAGGATTTGAAGCGATTGGTGTTGCTGAGATTATTCATTACGTTGTAGTATGATGAAGAGGTACAATAAGCAAAATAACACAAGCCATCAAGTCAAGGTCGAAGGCTGATGCCATGCACAGTTTGTACATGATTCTTGAAGTGCTGTAGGTTTTTGAGAATAAGTCCTTCAGATTGACAAACGGGATGAGTACAGGATATTCTTTGGAGTTTCGGAACCTCTTTCAAATGACTATCCACGTGGTTCATCATTTTGTGCGAAGTAGCGTAAGTCCGTGTCCGATACTCATAAGTACTTCGACTGTCCCCGATACATATAATGCATTGGGTCTTTTTACAAACAAGGGGAAAAGGGTCTTCGTACGAAAACTGGTCCTTGGGAGACTCCGAAGATGCTCTACTCGAGTGATTGCTATGCTGAATCTCTTGTTCCTGTCGACAAGAGAGTGCTACCATTAAGTCAATGGTACGGATCCGGCGATCAACGATATCGCTTGGGCTCTTGTCCCTTGAGAGATCACAAAGCACTTCTTGGAGTCGAGTTCGTTCTGGAAGCTGGTGATGGACGATGGGTTCAACGTATTCGTTTGTAGAGACCTTTTTAAGTTGCCTCTCTAACTCTTCGTCATGAATACGATCGAAATAATCTCGCCGAAACTCTATCTTGATTGCCCGATCACGTTGTTTCTGTAAAGAATCAATCTGTCGACGAAGTTGTTCACATTCTTTGCGGATTTCAAGTGGAGCTCGGCTATAGGATCCATATTGTCTTTTGTATTCCTCGCGTTCTCTTGTAAGTTCCATTATCTCTGGATCCGGAGGGAGGGCCTTCAAAACCTCTTCGGGCACATCGACCGGGGCACGCGGATCACAGGTGAGACTCATATGCGTAAAGGCGCGGAGAAATCCGGTATTTGTTGGCTGGTCCAATACTGCATCTTGGACGATAAACCGGACTTTTTCGTTGATATAGAATCCACAAAAGACTTCTGTCTGAGGGTTATGCCTCATCACTTGGTCACGTACAGCAGTTGTAGCCGCCCCTAGAAGATGTCAGCAAGAACACAAAGTATTTACAGAAATGTCTTACCGTTTACAGCGTTTCCAGTACCTCGACGAAAATAATAACTAATTAACTTTTGTGCAAATCCGACAGCCCAGCCAAAACAGTCAAAATAATATGCAAAGGTTAAATAACAAAGAGTTTTATGCTCTAATATAGATAAACCATCAAATATCCATACCGCCTGCCGAAAAATCAATGTTTTAAGTTTCTTTGGTTTTTAGTATATTAAAATTGCCTTTGTAAAGTTTTATAAATTACTTTCAAAAAATAATTTAGTATAGATATATCCTTCTACCTTAATTACATTATCTCTAATAGCAATGGTTAAAATATGGTTAATAGGATAAAGAATTAATAAAGCTTCCTCATAAAATAGAAAAATAGTTCTATAAATATTACATTAACAAAATCAAAACATACCAAATCAAAAACATATGATTTAGGTTTTCTATCAACTCCCTTGTGATGAGTAAAAATAATTTTTATTTCAAAAAAATTATGTTCTTTAGGAGTAAAATTTTGAACAATTTAAAGATGGATATCTTCATAACATAAAACTTTATATTTTTATATAAAAATATTTTTATAGTTTTTATCATTATAATCAAAAATCTTTAAATCAACCCAATACTTTGAATAATCATATACAGGATTATTATCTTTTATCTCATCCAATCCCTCAAATTCATTATCCCAATTGTTATCTTTATATTTTTAATCGCGATCAATAATGATCTTTCCCTTAACTACATTAACTAGTTTAGCAGGTTGATAGCCTATGTAGATAAAGAAAAGCATAATAATCGCAAATACCAAGCGTTGATCTTCGGTCGGAAAGATGGATGTGTCCCGAGCCCAGTAATGAGTAAGAAGAAGGATAAGGTCGTCTGCTCCTAGTACTGGCTTTGCCGTCTTTTCGCGTCTTAAGATAAAATCTTTGGCTAGCATAGTATTGAGATACTGTAATTGTGTGATCAGTAGTCTGCCTCAAAAATGAATGACGAAGAATACTATCATACCTTAAAAACTTCTTTCGCATCATTCGTATCCATATGCCGTCCGTTAATTCGATTGTAAAGCTGCTTGAACTGAAGCAGATACTGATGTGCAGAACTGAATGCACGCACCCTATTATTCTCATAGATGTATTGAAGGAACATCATAGTAGTTCCTTTATTGCATTTTCGAATAGCTGTCCGCCAGTCTTGTTCGTTTCGAAATTCGCAGAACCTGATATTATGTTAGCTTTGCCAAATAGGAACCAACATATAATATGATATCCTACCTTTTCCACTTGCGGCATATGCCAGTAATGTTCTCCTTTGTAGCATCTGCATCTTTCGATGCAAGAGGTCCATCTCCATTCAGCTTTTGGATATTGGCTTCGTAGTCCTCTAGTGTAAGCTTAGGTTTTTTTGTCTGTTGCTGGCGCTTATTACGCTTTGTAACAAAATGCTGAAGATTCAAATTCTCCGGTGCATCACAGTGAAGATGGCGCTTTCTTGAAGTATTCACCATAATCGTTATTGGTTATAGAATTCGAAGAAGATTTGTAGAATAGTTAAATGAAAATGATTGCGAAGTCTGTTGGTTAAGATGAGTACCGTCTTCTTTTGGAAAATTGGGAAATGGCTAGCAGGGATACTTTTTTTAGTGTCATATGGGTTAGGGTTTTAGGAATATCCGGAGTTGACTTGATTCGCTTGTTCAATTGAATGCTTGTAAAAGCCTCCACTTTTAACAGCTGAGCCTCACAAATACTGGAGAAAATTCAGCACTAAAATAACCTTAAGTTAAGAATCCCTGCTTAGCGTTTCCCAATTTTCCAAAAGAAGACGGTAGATGTCGAAGAGAGAGATGGAAAGGCTGTAGCTTAAATAACTCCAATGCAGCCAAATGGCTGGGTTGACAAACAATCATTTCGAGATCTTCCTTAATTAGAAACATGATGTTGGATATGGGAAATCGTAATGGATGAGGAACCTCGATTTCTGGTGGGTTGAAGTTCCCACTAATGCACGTGAATGCGGCCGTTAGCGCGTGCTGAGGCTGCGTAAAACAGCGACAAACCCCACCGAATGCAGAGGTCAAAACACCTCGAACTCGCTTTATTGTATAAACTAATTGTAACTTATAGTTTAAACTATCTATATAATGTAAAGTTTAGAATGCTTAGAAAAATTAGATATTTAATTCCATTTTAAACCAAGATAACAAATAGTAAGGAGGTGAGTCATTGATCGGCCTTGGATCACGTGTGCTATGGCTTAGCGTAAGGCTTGGGCCTTCTATTCCTCAATCCCCCACATCCATCCTTCTTTCACACACATCAAATTGTTCCACTTCTAATCAATACAACCAAAGTCATACAACCATGGCAACCAAATCAGTATCATTCGAGGAAGAAACGACAATCGTTGACGTAGACGGAACCGTCACATTGAAGGAAGACGGACACGACGATACAAAAGATACGGCGCAGTCCCATTCATCTACCGCGAACAATGAAGATGATGGATTGGGCGACTTGTCGTTAATGAAGAAAAAGAAGAAGAAGAGCAAGAAGGCTGAGGAGGGTGAGGAGGGAGGCGATGAAGATGGCGGGCTTGATTTATCGGCTATGAAGAAGAAGAAGAAGAGTAAGAAGAGCAAGGATGTGGAAGACGAGTTCACAGCCAGACTCGCAGCCGCCAATATCAACGATGATGAGGGTGAGAAGGCTGAGGAACCGGTCGATGATGGTGATATGATGAAGGGCACTGGCATATGGGCACACGACGAGACAAAGGCGATCAGTTACGAACAATTACTGTCTCGATTCTTCACTTTACTCTCGCAAAAGAACCCTGACCACGCATCTTCCGGCTCGAAGAGTTATAAGATCCCTCCTCCACAATGTCTGCGTGAAGGAAATAAGAAGACCATCTTTGCAAATATCGCCGAGATTTGCAAGCGAATGAAGAGAACTGATGAGCACGTCACTTCATATTTATTTGCTGAATTGGGTACAAATGGTTCCGTTGATGGTAGCAGACGTTTGGTTATCAAGGGTCGTTTTCAACAGAAGCAAATTGAAAACGTCTTGAGGAAATATATCAGTACGTTTATTCTATTATCACTTTGGAAGCTCCACTAATCTAATATCCTTCGCAGTGGAATACGTAACCTGCAAGACCTGTCGATCCCCAGATACCGAGCTTAATAAAGGAGAAAACAGATTGTTCTTCATCACATGTAACGCCTGCGGATCCAGACGTTCGGTCACTGCCATCAAAACTGGTTTCTCCGCTCAAGTTGGAAAGAGAAGAAGACAACAGGGTTAAGCTTCTTCTTAGGTTTCTGCTACGATATCATACATCTTTTCGATCTCATGGCTGGCGCATTTACGAAAAGGTTTAGCTGGATGGATGGATAGATGGAGTACTTGGGATCAAATAGATTCAAGTATCGGTCTAATGGTCTAACCTTTATGAAACTCCATTTACGAAACGTTTTGGCTGGATGGCTGGACGGAGTACATTGAGAAATCTTATGCTACCAACCAATGTAAAGTTTTCGTGATTTATAATGTTTGCTTCATGGTTGTGACTTTAGTGATAATGGGTGAATAGTTTCTACTGAGGTGTTCCCCATACTCATGCTGCCAGACAGTATGAAAATGAAATGTTGATTGTTCAGTATAGTATTCTTAATATTAGACCATCTTAAAGCCTGTGAATGTCCGTCTTATTTTCATACTTTCTAATAGTATATGGAGTGGCGAAAGGCTGATTCTTGTGTGATATGTTGTACATGCAAGATATTCATGATGTAAGAAAAGTATCCGATTTCTATATATACTTGATCATGTCTATTAAAAGATGTGTAACTTTCAGATGAATGAAAGATTAAGCAAAGGTGTGTTTAGAGGCCGAGCCGGTTAAGGCCAACATATCCCGTCACGAAAGTTTAGAAGGTATGCGTAATGTCAATATATTGAGGTTCTCTCAAGACTCAACCTTGGAAGAGCATCATCCAGCCCGATGAAGATATACCTACATACCTGGGTACTTTAAGCGCTCGGGATATTTTAATCGATATCAAAATCAAAGTAGACCAAAAAGTCCAAGCTTTCTATTTCCATCCCTGCATAATGATTGGTGGTCAAGAATAGCATAGCCCGCACCAAGAACCTCGTTGGCCAATCCCGTCTTGCTGGGCCGTAAGAGGGCTTGGATGAACTGCATCGATTTGATGCATGGGGTGGAATTTGGGATGGTTACCTAGGTATATGATGAGAGGGAGCTGCTGTTTTCCGCGAAGATGTGAGCTGATGATTGTGAATGTTGAATTTTGATTTTTGAATTTCATCTTTTGATTAAAGCTTATGAGTGAGAGAGATTTGGATTTGGATTTGAAGTGGTTAGTACTATTTCTTGAGGGTTAAGGATGATTGTTTGAGTGCGGGGCAAGCTGCAGCTTTCATAGCCTGTGAGATTGGATGAGATAGGATGATATGCTGACTGGAGTTTAGCTTTACGACGACGGCGGCGACGACGACTACTACTACTCAAGGACAGCCTAGATTGGCTTTGAAACTTTCCAATTGTTTTTGAGGTTCATTTGAATCTTGAAATCAATCAGGATGTCTACATATTATCCTCGTAAGTGCTTTCGGTCAGGCTGCGACAAAAAATCACCTAGCTAACTCTTCCATAGCTCCACCCGGAGGCAGTGGTAGTAAGCAAACCTCTCATATATCAAGAATACCCTTCTAATCTCTCGACACAGCTCCCCAACAACAATACGCACCCCCACCTACCTCACCACCCCCAAACCAAACCTCATTCCAATACGCCGCTCCGCCCACCTCTCCCCCATCAGGTCAATCCTCGCACGCCTACTATCCACCACCCCCCTCCACCTCCACAACAAGCTATACCCCACCCCCAAATCCACAACCTACTCCTCCCCAACAACAACCACAACAACAACAATACGCCCCTCCCCAAAACTTTTCTCATCGTCCCTCTTATTCCGGCGGTCAACATACCCTCCCCATCCACACATCACCGCCCCAACAAACACAAACCTACGCATCTTCCTCAGCGGTCTCTCCCCAAGAAACACATATCCCCGGTTACCCACATGGATTTAACACTAATACAAATACCTCGGATTACCCACCCGAAAAACCAGCCCTAAATACAAGTCTCACGATTAATTTGGATCATGGAGCGCCCAGTGCGGCGCATTTTGTAGGAGCGAGTACGACGCAGGATGATGTGGGAACGTTTAATGGGGGGAGTTATCGCGTGAGCCATAGGGATACGAATAGTATTGTGACGATTCAATTGGCGATGGGGTGTCCTTTGACTGTTAAACCTGGTTTGTCTTTCTCCTCCGTCCCCTTGTGTTTGTGTTCCAGTTTGAAAAGCAGAGAGGATATGGAGAGAAATATATACTGATGAGATAATAAAGGCGCAATGATCGCCATGACCCCCACCATAACTCTCAAAGGCGCCGTCAAATTCTCCATGAAAAAACTCGTCATCGGCGGCGAAATGACACATTCCACCTTTACCGGTCCAGGCGAACTTCTTCTAGCCCCTTCATCTCTAGGCGATATCACGAATATTCGGCTAAGTGGTGATGAACAGTGGAGTGTGGGACGTGATGCTTATTTGGCTTCGACGCAAGGGGTTATTAAGGAGTATAAGAGACAGGGGATTGGGAAGGCGATGTTTAGTGGGGAGGGACTATTTGTTTATAAGATCAGTGGAGTGGGGCTGCTTTGGATTAGTAGTTTGGGGGCTATTATTAGGAAGGATGTATGTTTGTTTCTTTTTCTACTTTTCCTCATTTCCCCTCGCTGACCCTCTTTCATCCCTCAATTCTTATCCCCCCTAATAACAAACTAATCCTCTCATCTCTCCATAGCTACAAGAAGGCGAACGCTACATTGTAGACAACGGCCACCTTGTCGCCTGGAACACCAAATACGTACTCGAAAGAGTTGCATCGGGAGGCATCATCAGTGGATTGAGTAGTGGAGAGGGGCTGGTGTGTAAGTTCACGGGGCCGGGGACGGTTTTTCTCCAGACGAGGAATCCGGTTGCGTTTGGTCAGTGGATTAGTGCTCATACTGGGGGTGTTTAAGTTGTGGGAAGTTGGGGTGAGGGAAGGGGGAGAGGGGATGAGAGGGGGTGGTG
>NGKG01000004.1:789009-804897 GCA_002162505.1 Myriosclerotinia scirpicola
AGAGGGGATGAGAGGGGATGAGAGGGGATGAGAGGGGATGAGAGGGGATGAGAGGGGATGGTGAATGGGGGATGAGAAGGTGGGATATTTTCGATGGGAGGTGAGTTTTAATGGATTTATACGCAGTTGGAAGTTTGGATGCGGGAAATGATTGATTTGATATGATACCTGGTCCTTCATTCTCGATACTTGTTACTTGGGAATTTTCTTCACATTATGAAAAGCAATACTAAAATTCTTCTTCCTACTTTTTGAAATTGAAACCGATTTCGTGGTTCAATATTTCTGAAGAGCTAGTTTTATCACCGGACGCTAGCTAGCTTTAACCTCAACATACAACAGTTTGTAGTCAAAGTGAACTCCTTTCCTAAAGAAGATTACTAATATTTAAATTTACTCATTTGCCCGCGTACAATGTAATCTAAGTAAGGTGCGTTCATAACCAGTATATCTAATAGTCGGGACTGCAGTCGGCTTTCAAATATTAGAAACATCTTGAATGTTGTAATTGTAATTATCCAAATACTTTAAATTTATTAGATATTTTAATGGAAATAAGTATTTTGAATAATTTGAATAATCACAAGTCTTGCATCGTCGAACTGCAGTCCGGAGTATTGGAAACATTCATAATACATCAAGTAGTAGTACATATAGATTGACAGCTGATAATAAATCTGCTACCAGTTTAAGCAACATAATCCACGCAGTACAGCCGTACATAAGCTCATTTTCAATAGCTATTAGCTAAACTGAGATATATCAATAAGTAGCCACCTCCCCTCGTTTGTACCTTGGTCCGCTGTCCGAAAATGTAGTATTGCTTGGGACATCCATATAGACTCTAGAGGCAAATGGTTTGTGCGGCGGCAGATAGGAAAAGTATGAGGATTGTTGACCATCGTGTGTTTTTCGAATAGTATATGTAGGTAATCTTTAGTCACTTGCATTCTGGGGGATGGAGCTTGACAGCTTGTGAGGTATCTTTTGTAGATAAATCATCGTGGATGTGTTGCAAATTGAAAATTTGTTGTGCATCGATGTTGTCTTGTATGTTTATGTCGCCTTGTGTATTTGATGTGATCTTGTATATTGATGCTGTTGTGTGCATCGTCGCCGACGGGGTTTATTTCTGGGTTGTCTGATGAGTTCAAGTTCTACTAAAAGCTCGAATTCAAATCTGTAGATGGGACTTCCGTTTCAAAATAAAAGGTCTTTAACACATTATCGGCAATCGTTTCCCAGAGTGTCGAATGGGTCACGAACACAGCTGTAGCTTCAAGTTTTGATAGTAGACCATCTTTCTCAAATAGTCTCGTCATGATTTTTCTCTCAATCTTGATATCCAAGGCACTGAGGGCATGGTCAATCAGAATCTATTGCGGTCGCTGATATAAAGCTCGAGCGAGAACAAGGCGTTGTTTCTGGCCACCATTAAGGCTAGAGCTTTGTCCCTCAGTGCAAGAATTATCCCTATGTGATAAGCCAAGAAGAACTTTTCCCAGTGCACAAGCGTGAAGTACAAATTTGTACCACATTTTATCTAATGCAAATACATGTAAACCATAGAGATTCCGGTGAATGGTTACTGTGAAAACTCATGGAGTTTGTGGACAGTATGCTATTGGATTAGAGTTGATCGAAACAATGTCGCTGTACTTTACTTCGCTAAGCATCGCTGTTAATAACGTTGATTCTCCAGATCCGCTTGGGCCTAATATCATCATGAAGCTGCCTCGAGAAAACTCTAAATCAAGGTCACGTAACAGTTGATTCGCACCATTATTCAATAGGATATATACACGAGTTAAACATGTAGTAGGCAGATTCAACTCGTATCTACCCTTAGCTTTACCCCGATTAAAATATATCTGCTTATTTAGGACTCTCTTTGTCGTAGTGACTTGGGCCTTTCAAGTGCTCTTGGATTCTTTCAACGCACCCGAGGCATGAAGCGGCAAATGGAAATGAAGTTAGAAGCTCCGAAGCGGGGGTAGTAACAAGGTTGATGAGCGCAAGGCTTGTGAAGACTTGAGAACTATTGAGTGGACTAGAGTATGCTATGCGTGCATTAATGTCGTGTACGAAGAAAGTAACTGCAGGAGCGAGGGCCGGAGGCATGTTTTCTGTGAGCAAATGTTAAGACTTTAGACCCTTAATATAATTTGAGCTTTGATCTTTGATTGCTGGGAGAGGCGTAATTAGCGACAGGGTACATATAACCCCAGCTCGTCGATTAAATATGATCTAATATTAAAGGAACATAGAGTGGTGTGCATGTCACTGAGGTGTGAGTTGAAGGTACTAATATTTTCAGATTTATTTTTCGGAAACGTCGTGACTTCACAGAGCCATTAAGTTTAAGGTCGAACAATGAAATGTACAATCTGCATAGAATTAATCGAAAGTTGGATTTACCATGATCCTTGGGAGTTGAGAAGCATTCCATCAATCTGTGCACCCACCGGTGATCTGAACGATATAGGGAATAATCAAACACCCACCTAGAGTATTTGACCATACTATCGACCAACGAAACTTTGCCTGCAGTCTAAGCTTTTTGATCTTTATTTTTGCAGTAAGCATCGTAATAGCCTTGCTATATCAGGCACTTTAACACTTTTGGTGGACGACAAGACATCAGCTGTCAAGGGGATTCGTCGCTGAAAGGCATCGGACCAAATCTTGACTTTACCACCAATCGACAAAGTGATTCTTGAATCGAGCACAGCACTAGCAAATATCACAAAGAGTGGCATCGTACATACCCAGCCTATCTGCAATGCTAAGAGAACGACCCCAAGAAGGAGTTCTAAAGGCCGGGACCAAAGATCGAGAAGCATCTCCAAACTCTGGCGAATTCGGTCAAAATCGGTACTCATAAGCGTAGGAGCAGCGGATGGATCATCCAATTCATCACCTATAAACGAACTGCTGGCGTAGATTAATGAGACGAGCAAGCCTCGAATCATGGTAATGTTTCGATTGAGTTGATGCCTAAACAAGGCATTCGAAACCTGAACTAGAATCTCGATTAAAAGAGAACAGGCTTCTGTGCTCACTGCTTTTCCGAGATAGATGCAAGCCGTCGCACCAATAAGTGCACAACCAGCATTGTCTTCAAGGATACCACTGGGTTGAAGTAATTCATTGGTCGTTCGATCTATGAGGAATGGCTACGCAAACAAGAACCCAGAATAGTATAAACAAGGTAAAGCAAGCAATAAAATTGACCATCGATGAGCCATAAGCTTCTCAGGAGAGGCATTTTGGCCTCACGACGTCGTGGTCTCCATGAGTCTTGAAGTTTTGAATGCAGTTTTGCACATTCAAAATTGCTGTCAATTGGATCAATATCTTCAAATACTATTGCCTTACTATAACCCCGTTTGAAAAGACTATTCATCCAGAGAAACAGACTGTTATAAAAGATACCACTGATTGTCTCCATAACTAATGTCTGATATTTTTCGGTGAGAAACACTCTCTTGTCCCATGCTTCAAAAAATAGTAATGTGATTTTGACTCCTAAGGTGAAGGAGAAAATAGTTGCAAGGCGTGACTGTCTAGGTATAAGATACATTTTGCGAGCCTGAGGAATGTCAAAAGCAGTCGACAGAGCAAGATACAAGTTAATAAGTGTTGATAGCTTCACAGAACGATATTTCTCAAGATGAGAGAGTGGTATAACGATGACAGCAGCCAAAAGATCCAATGCATTTGTAGGTATTGAGAAGCGCGTTCGAATAGTGCCTGGCATGGTATAAGAAACTAAGAGTATTATTTGACCCGAGATCAGCGTTAGAGATGCTATGGGTTTTGCAATCGACATCCAACTCCGTCTCGTATTCTGGCTCGATGCCCGAAGGAACCGAAATATTCATGGAGAAAGGAGCAGAAAGACGACGCTTGGAGTAACAGAAAGGATGGCTTGCTCGAAGAATAAAATGAAGTCGAACCCGCGGGTGCAAGGACGCACCGTCGGACCAAAGTTATTATCAGCATCTAGAGTATCCAGCTGACAAGCCCGCGCTCCGTTGTATTTACCCATGATATAAAATCAGAGCTCGTTGCTCCGAAGGAGGTGTATGGAAGTAGCCCAAATTGATTTCCATGGAAGATGGTATTCACTTTTGATTTGGAATTGTAAAATCTTCTTAAATAATCTTTATCTTTGGCACTCGTAAGCCAGTCTCTCGAGGTTAATCACCACCTGTCATGGCAGGCTTGATCTTTTTGAAGTCAACAAATAGTGTGAGTTCCCATCCGAGGGGTAATTATGTGCCACCTACCTATTTACTAGGTAGGTAGTTACATGGTATTGTGCCTCATATCCTTGACCTCAAGCGTGACTTTTAACAAATTACAAAGCGGAATGAGGAACTTGATACTAACATATTCCAACAATATCATATTATGGAGTTCCAACATCTTGTCAATGGTTTGAAGGGAGATTCCCGAAGTCAGAGGACTACCAGTGACCCCTCGCAGCCACTTCTCCTGACACTCTGCAACTGGAGAGATTGTCGGAACCAAATGCGTCCAGTTTTTGTCAGATTGATTTCAAACATGCTATCTCAACAGTGCTGTTGTATTGGTAAATAAAAGTCCGTGATAAACAAATTTTATGTTCTTGGTGTGTAGTGAATCAATAGTCCGTGCACACTATTCGAATATGGATGAAATAACGTGACCAGATTTTGCCTCAAAGTTATCAATGATATGATGCTTCCAAGAGTTGTATTTTATATGCAATTATAATTGGCTGCAAGAAATATATTTACTAAAGTTATAACACAAGGCCAAGTCCGCTTGAAATCGACGTTCGATATAGAATTATATGAGTATAAGTTGTAATATCACGTGAACATGGCCTGTAAGCACAAGCGAATATTCACCACAGGCAAACTTGGAATGGAACACGTTCAGGCAGGCAAACGCAAACGCAAACACGTCCTTCCTCAAAAATCAGAGTTTTTTCTCCTCAAGAGCTTCACAGCCCATAACGAGTATCCTACCTTCCTTCATACCCAAGTATCAGAAATCATTGCAGAGAACACATATCTTGACATTCAGAAATTGCTACATCGACAAAAGCCACAATAATATGGCGACTTCCGATGGGGTCTCGGTGGAGGTGCACGGGACAACTCAAGTTCGAGATGCTATTTTGAGTTGGTACGATGAAACTCGCCCTATGTGGATTGATCTCGTTGGAGATTATGCGGGGAAAGAGTTGTTTCTTGTTGAGGGAGATTCTCTACTTAGAGAATGTTTTGCAGATGAGAGAATTGATTTTCAAGGTAAGATACTCTTTTCTATTGTTGTTCCGCTCTTTGATTGGTCTGGGGGGCCGATTCTCTCGGAGAATTTCATATCGGGCATTTTACCACGTACTTTTATCAATGCAATATTACACCATGGATGGTGGATCGAAACCTCGTGCCATTGTTTGATGTACGGGAAAGGCTCGTCAGAGAAACATAAGCAATTTCTTTAATCTCATCTTTCGCAAAAGGACGAACGAGCTAACAAAATCAGATGGGTTTCAATTACTTCATGCTGTATATGTTGTAGAACGATTCCTGGAGAATCTAGTTAAGAGACATTGCAACTTCCACATTGCATTCTTCGAGGGTATGTGTTTCTCTTCTAAAACCTATTCAATGGAATCAGACTTGAATAGACAATTCTAACCTTCTTGGTAGAGAACCGGCAATTATGTGTACCACCGGGAGTTAAATCCTCACACCGAGGTCGATATCTGCTCGCTCGAACAGCGATTAGACAACATCTTCACCATAGACTACCACTATCACACCCAGATATCGTCATCAACACTTTCCCTTCCCTGGAGAGTAAAGAGTTCTCAAGTTATCTCCATGCCACGCCAATCCATTTTGTCATGTCGCATGACGGAGCGGCCACAGCAAAGAAGTCCCGCTCATCTAAAGAGGCCAAGACCATTCTCCGAGGAATGATATGGTATTTTAATTGCCTCAAGCTCAATGTCGCCCTGATCAACCGCATAGAGTTCAGGGATTCGAAGGTTTTCACGATGATTGTGGAGAGCACGACCATCTCAAGCCAGCGCAAGCTGCAGATGGGTTCTAAATACGCCAAATATATTGAGCAAGCTCGTGTGAAATCTGCCGAGGATTTGCAATCCGAGAGCTCTGACCGAATACCATCCATTGACGACGAAAGCATCAAGATATTGTCTGAAGCCTCGGCAAAGAAGCATCTGAGTGAGAGATCGTGCGTTGCAGTTCTTTCTGCGTCACATATTCTTAAGCACAATATATCAGATGCTTTTTTTGCTTCCGCCCTCATAATGCATAGTGTTTTGCTTAACCAAATTCCTCTTTCAAAGCGTCGGCTCCCATCTATCGATTTTGACGAAGACTTTGAGACAAAAGTTACTACTTTTTTGTCTTTATTTGCAGATACGGCTCAAGGTATTCTAGATGACCCGAAATGGGGCGAGTTTGTTGAGACTAGCGATATTACAAGAGATTGTCATGATCTTGTCGATGGTCGACTATTTCGTGCCATTATTCAAGCTATGTGTGACGAATCCTCAGACCCCTTTTCCGAGTCAACTCAGACCGAGTGGCTGGAACTGTGCAATCTGATAAAGGAGTTATCGAGTCAAGAGCTTTCCTTGGAAGGAACCTCTGATTTAAATTCTGCTCAAGTTGCCGCGGACGAAGAACCTGACTCAAAATCAGATGAACTCACAGTTTTACCCTTCACTAATGCTGTCTTCGACAAACATTTGCAGTGCATCCATGTCAAAACAGATACATCTCTGTCTACGCAATTTGGTACAATGAAGCTCTACAGAGAGACAAGCCATTGGCACAATCACAAAAAGCCGCTCGTCACAAAAGCTCTTCCAGCACAGAAAGTTTCCAAATGGCGGTAAGTAAATTATAATTCTCAAGCTCAAATCCCTAGGAATTACCTTACGTGCGGGTCCTATCAGGTGCTAAATAGTGTACAGTAACCCTCTTCGAACGAATCAATTCTATATGAGTGAAATGACATCATATGCCGCAAGTTTAACGGGAGCAAAGGGCAAAGCCCTTGAGCCCGAGACTATCGTGGTAGGACCGAAACAGTTAGTGAAAACTGTCGAGGAGAAACCATCGAAGACAAGTAAAGTGGAAAATCCTGCGTCGAAATCAAAGAAAGAAGCCCCGAATGATGTATTTATCCCCTGCACACGGGTCATTGGAATTAAGCTGACAATACCTCGCAGAATAAGAAACCTGGTTCCAATGCTAAGAAAGGTACCAAAAAGGGTGGTGGACTCTCAGCTGCCGACCAAATTCGTGCCGCAAATCTGGAAAAGAAAGGAGACACAGAGACTGACAAAGCTTTTCTTGCGTGGTCTATGATCATGAAAGATCTTGATTTGACCTCTAATGATGAGAATCGCTATCTTCGGGCAAAACAATATCTTAATAATCTCGATGGGCCAAGAACAAAAATACTTGAAGGAGATATCAACACTTATATACTCCAATGTCTGTTGTCTTGGTGGGCTGGCCACTGTAAGGAGAATAAGAAAAATAATGGCTACCATGTAGTTGCATTAATTTGGACGACTGTAAGATCTATATGCACTACAAGTGCACCAGTCACAAAAGAGATAAATCAGCACATCGAGAAGATTTGCAAATTAGTTGGTATTTTAGACGCTTTCTCTTTGCCGAAAGTTATCGGTGCTGATCGCAAGCTATCCTTTACCTTCAAGTATCCGCCACCGACTTTATCATTGAAGATTGATCTTTCGCAATCGGAATTCCAGCTTGAACATTGTGGGCCATATATGGACCGGATGCTTGATGCAAAGCCAGATCCTCGTGTATCTAGCTTCATTCCCGATGGTTGGCAGAGAGATGTACTCGATCAATTGGATGCTAATAAGAGCGTGTTCGTCGTCGCACCTACCTCTGCTGGTAAAACATTTATCAGTTTCTATGCTATGGAGCAGATTCTACGAGCTGACAATGACGGGGTTTTGGTTTATGTTGCACCGACAAAAGCACTTGTCAATCAAATTGCGGCTGAAGTTCAAGGTAAGCACAGTTCCTGTCTTCTAGCATTCTTATTCTCCTCTAACAGGGAGCAAAAACCTCTGTACTTCATATCACAAGCACCATCCGATCGATTCCCTTTCCTCCGATAAATAAGTTTGCGAAGGGTAGCACTAACAAAGCTATGTTTTTTTTAGGTCGATTCTCCAAGAGATTCCCCCAAGCCGGTAAAGGAGTATGGGCTATTCATACCAGAGATTACCGTGTGAACAATTCTACGGGTTGTCAAATCCTTGTCACCGTGCCCCATATTCTCCAGATCATGCTCCTATCACCAACAAACGCAAAGTCATGGGCCCCGAGAGTGAAACGCATCATTTTTGATGAAATCCATTCTATCGGTCAATCCGAAGATGGCGTGGTATGGGAGCAGCTTTTGTTGTTAGCCCCATGTCCTATTATTGCTCTTTCTGCCACCGTGGGCAATCCTGAGCAGTTCGCGGACTGGCTAGGGGAAACTCAAAGGGCAAATGGATCTGAATTGAAAATGATCAAACACTCAACCAGATATTCAGACCTACGAAAGTTCATGTACGAACCGCCCAAAGAGTTTCAATTCGAGGGTCTTGGAGACTCGTTCGGCCTTGGTCTGGGTCTGGATGGCTTGCAAGGATTCGAGCCCGTTCATCCAGTGTCGAGCTTAGTTGTAAGTTTTAAAACTCTCAAGGATTCTTCATTTTGTCTAACTCGTTTTAGGACCCTTCACGAGGAATGCCCGAGGATCTTGCACTTGAACCTCGAGATTGTTTATCGTTGTGGAAAGCTATGGTCAAACATCAGAGCAAGGAGTACGCCGTCCCTGAGTCATTAAATCCAGCAAAAACATTGCCACCCTGCATTCGAAAAGCCGATATCTTCGCATGGGAAAAGAGCCTGAAGAAAGTGTTGCTTCAATGGATGGTGGAGTGTCAACCCCAGTTCGCCAATGTGGTAAAGGAATTAACTCCCGAAAATGCCGAGATAAAAAACGATTCCTCAATCGACAGCTCTTCCGGTTCTTTGACTGAGTTCATTGACCCATTGAATCTCCGAGCTACAACTCTGCCATTGCTGTATCAATTACACAAGCGCCGTGCGCTACCAGCTATATTGTTCAACTACGACCGAGGTGCTTGTGAGAGCATTGCGGGCAGTATTTTGAATCAATTGGTACAAGCCGAAGAACAATGGAAGAAAGGCTCGGCTTGGAAAAAGCTAATGGACGGCTATGAAAAGTACCAGGAAATGAAGGCAAAGAAAGGTCGCAAGCCCGCTAAGCCATCCAAAAAGACCAATCAAGATGATGAAGGCGGATCAAAGATGGACCGCATGCGTGAGGATGCAACGGATGGATCTTCTTTTTATGATCTTTTCGACCCATCTGCTCCACAAGCCGACTTCTCATTTGCTGATCCAAAGCGTTTACAGAAAGAAGAACTTGACGGATTTATCCGACAACTTCGTCGCAAGGAGATTAGAGAGGATCTAATTGACTTGTTGAGAAGAGGCATAGGCGTCCATCATGCTGGTATGAACCGAAAATACCGTCAATGCGTGGAAATGTTGTTCCGTAAAGGCTTCTTGAGGGTTGTAATTGCAACTGGCACACTCAGTTTGGGTATAAATATGCCATGCGCTACCGTAGTTTTCTCTGGCGACTCTGTGTTCTTGACTGCTTTGAATTTCCGTCAGGCTGCTGGTCGTTCTGGTCGTCGTGGGTTCGATCTTCTCGGAAATGTTGTATTCCAGAGTGTCTCTAGAGAGCGAGCAAGTCGACTCCTCAGCTCTCGACTTCCTGAACTTACTGGACATTTTCCAATCACGACAACATTAGTATTGCGACTGTTCACACTCTTAAATGACTCTAAGAGTTCGCCATATGCTGTTAGAGCTATTAACTCTCTTCTTTCTCAACCCAGACTGTACCTTGGTGGTCAAAGTTTCAAAGAGCAAGTCTTACATCATCTCAGGTTCTCTATCGAGTACTTGCGAGCCAATGCACTTCTTGGGCCAGGGGGTGAACCTGTCAACTTCACTAGCTGTGTCTCGCATCTCTACTTTACAGAAAATTCGAGTTTCGCATTCCATGGTAAGTAATCTGCCTATTATAGTTGTTTCTATTGCCTAAACTAATGTGCGTCAGCTCTTCTCCACGGGAAATATTTTCATAAGCTTTGTGCAGATATCGACACCAATTCTGAAGATGTACTCCGTACAATGATTCTCGTATTGAGTCATCTCTTCGGTCGTAGAGTCGTTAGGGAAGTCGATGATCCAGAAGAGGCAGAAAAAATTCACCGTTCGCCATCGAACGTCTATCTTGAGCCCATGCCAGAAGATGCAGCTAATATACTTCGTGATCATAACAAGAAAACTCTAGATATATTTTCGACGTACGTGAAGACGTTTGCTGAGCAACACATCACTGAAGATGAATGCACTTTGCCATTCACTCAAAGTCCAGTCGGTTCAAATGAAGCAAGCAAAGCTAATGACAACACAAACCTTGCCCTCGACTCCCTTCACAGCTTACCTAGCCCCCTCGCCCGCTCGCCATTCGTCGCACTCTCGGGACTAGGTGACTTGTTTACTACCATCGAAGATCTTTGCAGCTCCACCCGCGAAGGCGTCTTCCTTGAAGCAGCCGTTATTCCCCATCTCGAGCTTCACCCTGACGAAACAAGATCGCCTCTCAACTCATACCTTCTTGATTTCTTTAAGCACGGCTCTTTACAACCACTCGAAGATGCTAATGGTATCCGTAAATCAGATGTCTGGTTCGTACTTAACGATTTCTCCATGGTGCTAGCTACAATCGCTACTTCTCTGGCCTTACATCTCGGTCTTGGACAAGATACTGATTCAGAACTTCTCGATGTAATGGGGGCCGGTGATTCGGTCGAGAACGAGAATGACGAGAAAATGGCCGAAGATGCAATTCCGCAAGCTGTTTCTGCGCCATCTATTGAACAACAAGCTCAGCCGATGCGTAGAAAGAAAGTAGTAGATGATTGGGATGCGGGTGAGGATAGATTGGCTGCTGAAGAGGATTATTTGGAGAAGGAAAAGGAAAGTGGTGCGGGAGCAACGGATGATGAGGAGTATCAGAAGTTAATGACTGTTTACCGCGCATTTAGGAAGTTGAAGACAGAGTTCGACGAGAAGTTTAGAGCTATCTGGGCTTAGATGGGCAGGTATCTGGTGGAGATGGAGGAAGTGGATGAAATTGTTACGATCTCGATGAGATGTGGCGTTTGTGATTTGAAAGTTCTATCAATCTGGATAAAATGAAAAAGCGTAAGATGAAGAATAGATTGATAGAAAGAATACCATTCGTAGATTAAAAGCCGCCAACATGACTCTAACAAAGCTATACCTGGTAAGTTACACGGCTATTGATTGTTTGGAGAGCTTGCGTTCCTTCACCCCCACTTTCATTAAATCTTCCCCGCTTTGTCAACTACAACTACACAAACCTCACTTAAGTCCGCTATCAATCATCAGAATATTGGACCTTGAAGCTCTGGATCGGAAAGGTTAGTTTGTATGTTCTTGAACAGTCCCTCACCTCATATTCTTTCTATATTGATCTGACAGCCAAAACTCAACCGCACATTGGACTGCCTTGTGAACAGGTACCTTACATATCGATCCAAAACATGACATTTAGCAGAATTGATACTCGAAAATACGTCATCGAACTGAGGCGAATGAATCCAAGCCAATTTGCAAGATAATTTGGGGGTGGCCTGACCGTGATTACGATGATGATGGAGTTGAAGCCGACGATTCAAGGTATGAGTACTGTAACGGTCGCGTCAGAAATGACTATGGCGATAGCTTTTATGATCCATTGATAATGACTGGGGTGTGTAATTCCCAAGGAAATGCTTTGATATAGTTAGACTGGATTTTGAGATTTTGGGCTATGCAGGTATAATGTGGACAGCTGATGACGAAGGATCAAAGCTTGGAGATTTTTGGAGGGCCGGGTGGGAGTGGTAGAAGGATTTCGGTGGCTTTTATGGGTTGTGAGATAGGAGGGAGGTGGAGAAGAGGGGGGCTCGGGTACAAGTTGGATGGACTGACTTAAAAGGTAAAGTATCAGGGTAGTCGGGTATATATGAGTCGATCTTGGCGAATTCTATTTGAAGCTAATGCCTTCTAGGCTTCGTACCACAAGAGTTTGATCTAGCTGTACTTTTCACCAACACCAAAGCTTGTCGAAATTTCAACCATCTCACCTCGCTCATCTCCTAGAGGAGTTCCAAACTTCGGGATGTACTCCTCAAGTACACCTTGAAAGGATGATTCACTCTCTATTATGATTGCTTTTTATCTACTACAGGGGTTAGATTTTGGATTTCTTGGTTTGTAAAGTTCTGATTTGTAAATTAAGGGTACCAGCCAGAATTTGCAGTCATTGGTGAGATTTCTCCAGATCAGATACTGAGGTCTATTGAGGAGAAATACAATGGTCACTTGGGAGATGATGGTTGCACACCATGGGAGACAATGAGTGACCTTGTGAAGGAATGGGCTGCAACACTTGAGCTTTTGTGGGATGATAAGGATATGTTTGAGAAGGGTTTACTCCTGCTTCCTTTTTTATAGAGCCATCCTGGAATCCCAATCCGGAGCAGTATTTCCAATAGTCCGGACTGCAGTCCGATAATGCGAGACTCTTGATTATTCTATGTGTTTGAAACACTTATTTCGATTAAAACGTTCAATCAATTTAAAGCATTCAAACCATTGCAATATTCAAAATAGTTCTAATATTCGAAAACCCCTTATGATCGGACTGCAGTCCGGACTATTGAAGACACTGATCCGGAGAAACACTGATCCAGAAACGCGGAGTTGCAGAAGAAATGGCCCCCAATCCTTCACGAATTCTGGGTAGTAGAGGATATGATCTCTATTTCTCTACCCAACCATGACCCTGAGGGGTGAACCAGTCGGGGTCCCGCTAGCTTAAGCGTATTTCCACTGTTTGTTTTCCAGACCTTGATTCATTGTATCGCATTCAATAGAAGCTTCAGGGGGAAGATACTTGTCTAGATATTAAGCCGCATCTCACTCAAGAATCTCCTCTAAGCCGTGAATAAATCCCAAAGGTGTCCTTATTCCCAGTCAATATAATAATTGTCAGCTATTTCCAATACTGTAGCAGCCATTAGGGTATGGACCTGATGGACCTGAAACGCCTGAAGTATCTGAAAAAATTTGAGATATGCAACAAATAATTTGGTGGTAGAAGTGAATTAGACAACGATATGAGATGATCGTTAGATGTCCACACTCAATAATACAATTATATCTAGCGTTCCTAATGCACCGGATGCATACTCTTGAATATCCATTTTAAAACCAAATATTTTATATATTCATCTCATTTTGCTTTCTTCTAGGATTGAAGACGAGATAGGGATGGGATAAGACTCTCAGAATGTGGCGAGGCAAAGTGAATTGAATATCGGATGGTTTGTATATAGAACGAGAGTATTCTGTAGTTATCTAAGGAAAACTTTAGAAAGTTTAGGCATTTAAAAAGATCCAGAGATATGTAAGATCCAGATATATGTATTCATTCTACTTGGGTAGATTCAAGTAAGGGGTGACAATAGAAATTATCAGATTGAAGATCTTCAGAGCGAGGATAGTTTGACTATAAGATAACTCTTCTCCAACTGCACTAGCATTTTTTTCCAGAACTGGGTGCAGATTGGGCGACGGGTACGTCCTTGAGCAGAGAAAACATTGCTTTTAGGTATCATCACTCCTCCGCGTCTAGGATCATGGCAAATAAAATCTAATGGTATTGCAGCACATCAACAACATCAGACATCTTACCTGCAAATTTTAAAAAGAGTCGAGCAAGGTTGCAGCACATGAGAGAATGTCTTTCGCCTAGGGATTATGATACGGAACGCGCCGGGGAAGACAAGTTAGATAGCCAACACTTGGTACCCGAGCCCATAGCAAACCTTGCATAACGAGTATGCAGGAAATGCAACATCGAGGGCTCCGATAGCACAGAAGTTCAGGACATCATTGGCCATTATTGGTGGAGAGATGGTTGATACATGGGTCTCCTATGTCGAACCAGCATGGCATGAACATTGCCATTTATTATTGACGGAACCTAGCTACTTCTCAACCTCGTTCTTTGTGGGCGAGACTAGGCTTTTTATCTTGCTTAGCCTAGCCTTATAGATGGATCGTGGTAGCCAGGCCCTCAAACCCCAGCACTAAGCTTTACATTTGTGGTTCGAAGAACAATGTTGCGTACTCTATTATCTGGAGAATCCGTTTTAGAGTAATTTCGCAATCAACTTTATTGGTTGCGGGCGATATATACAACCAACTGCCAAGCCATCTTCATATGCGAGGTCAACGGGTTGGTTTTCATCGCATGGGTTTTTTGGGTGGAGATATCTCGATATCCGTCTGTAGAAACTCTTTAGAGAGCCCTAGAGTATCCACGAAGGGATTCGAGGATCGTAGTCATTGCCTCTTATCGACATCATGACAAGGTCGCAGCGCAGAGTGGCAGTCTTTCTTTGGGGTTTGAAATGCAGTGATCGGCAGTGCTCCTGTGCTGGGATAGAACAGAGAGTATTATAACTCGAGCCGCAAATCCATGGTCTTCATCTTCAACTGCTGCCATCATCGCTACTGATTCCTAAATTCAAGTCTGTTTCTGATATAAAGGAAACTAGCGCCAAGCTTTGAGAAGTTTCTCCGCAGCTTGAACCGGCTTACTCCTTTCGTGGAGCTTTTGTGTGTAAGCGCAACAAATGGGCGTTTTCTCGGCGTTTGGTTTCGACGGATATTCAAGGGGTATTCTCCACTATTGATGTCATTCTAGAGATTTTTGCGGCTCAAGAACGAATTTTCTTAACGCCTTGTCCTGAATAGGTGTTCCGATGTGTTTTAGTCGAAAATTTCCCCAGGTGTACTCAAAAAGCATGTCAAGAAACTTTGCCGGGCGTGGAGTAGGTTAAAAAGCCATGATCCTTGGTGCACATAAGCGGTTCCGTTTTGTGTTTTTTTTTCGACTCATGATACGTGGGGTCTCCAGGTTTTTGTGACCCGTAGCCAAGAGGAGGCTGGTGTAACCATGTAAGTTGTAACCTTGAAAATGCATTATGCATCTCATCTAATAACTGAATCGAACTGGAAGTACATTTTACCGGCTCTCGACTCTCGAGCTGCTTCCTTAATTCCATACCGGGATGTTTGCCGACTATTACATGTCATTTGTAGAGGAGGTACGAGGGATCTGCGATTACCTTCCTGAAATGACAACCCTCGCTCTTTGGTACAGTACCAAGAGATTGAAGATTGAACAGTGATGACGGCCAATTCGTTTGCCGTAAAAGCTCTGACTACTTCCTTCCAGGTGCATATGAATATAAGAATAAGGAGATCTGCTGTTGATGTTTCTGATTCTCGTTCTGTTTTCGTTTGTGTTACTTTACTTCTTATCGTTTTCGCGCATTACTTGTGGTGAGGGTAAAGTGGTAGATGATCTGATAGACGATTATCTTACAGACTTCTTGGATTCCTATATTTACAAACCGGTATACCTACATTGAAAAACGAAATCGTCACTATGGTTGGCGGTGGAAGATATTTCGGTCTCAGAGGCCAAAGACTGAACCTCGCGGTCACCACTATTGCTGGATTGGATTTTGCGTGAGTATTCCTTGTTCTTCGGACTTTGCCTTGTGCATCACCACATCATGATTCATGTACCAACCGTACGAGATTCTGGAGAAGCTTTTGAAGAAAGGTG
>NGKG01000004.1:838056-848404 GCA_002162505.1 Myriosclerotinia scirpicola
CAACCAACACCCCCCCATTCGCCTGTATTTCAAAAACCACCTGTGCGCGCCTCTTCTGAAAATCAAACACCACATGTACCCTAGGCATTGGCGTTAATGTTAAAGACACATCTAGATGCGTTGATTTGTCTTCGTCTTTCTTTTCTCTACTTTCTTTTGGGATAGAAGTAGAAGCCGGAACTGAAGTTGGAATTAAACCATGCAAAAAATCTTCGAATTCCTGTTTTTTGGTTGGAGGTTTTACGAATTCCGGCTCTGGAGACTGGGATTTGGTATCAACTTCAGACGATTCTTTCGATTTCGACGTTGAATTCTTGTCCACTGCTTCAAAAGTCTTCCTCAAAACCGTCTCCAAAAAAGCATACTGTCTCAAAAATGGCAACATCTCGACCAATTGTCTGGGATGACTAAACGGTACCTCCGCCAACCTTCTACCATAATCAATCTTCTCAATGAATAATGAATTGGCATGCTTCTCCACCCTCTTTTTATTTTCTTTATCCCAAACCGGAACATCCCTCTGCGTGGTAATAATTCTAGACTGTGTCTCGCTAGTCTTCAATGCCTCCTCCGGGCTCATTGGAAACATGAGACCATCAAACGTCGTAATTTCCTCAAAATCAAAAGGTGTTTGAGTAGAACTGTAAATCTGCATCGCGATGGCGTAGGGCACTATAATCGGTGGATCGAATTTCGCGACGAACATTGCTTCCGGGAATTTCTGCGTCCCGACACCCAGCTCATCTGTTTTATTATCGGAATTTGTCGGTAGAAATGTATTGTCTGGCTCCAACCAATCCAGAATTGGTCCCGCTCGTAACTGTGCCGCTTGGAATAGATCAGCGACTGCCGGATTGGCTTGTTGTATATCATTTGAAATCCATTTGTCGGATACACGCAGAGGTGTATATACCCCCATGGCCAATGAAGGTAACGGCGCAACTTCCACTAACAAGGACCACGTCTTTCTACCGTTCTGTTTCCCCTTTGTTGGTATCCGGCGTTTTTCCTCCCAATAATCCAGACTTAATCCCAATCTCTCCCTTGAATGCATAACCGGTATTCCACTCCTTTCACACATCGCCGCCTTCAAAATGACCTCATCCCCCATCCCCAGCATGTCGTTCTCCCCTAATATCCTCAGCTCCCAGTTATATAACTTTTCCAAACTGCAAAAGATCCCAGCAACCGCCTCATGACAATTAAGCCCAGGCATAACACTCAACTTATCCAGCATAGTCAATCTCTCCAAATTCGCCGCAAAACGATCCAACATCTTCGTCAATGGACTCTCTCCAGCTTCAAACTGTAAATCCTTTAACAAGATATCCGCAGCCGTATTCTCATGTCTGGTTACTGATTCCGGCGCATCGGGAAATGAGAGTGAAACTTTCTGTACGATATTATTTGTGAAATCGATATCGAGCGCGAGAGCATTCCCTGCTATAATAAGTGTGCGCCCATTGCCTGCGCTACCCATCATATCCTCCCATAAACATTCCAATCCGACTCTGCGTGCTAATCTTTCGAGGCCTGCTTCGCTGAGTCGTCCTTTATTTGGCTATTTAACCACATTAGAGGATTCCTTGCATAGCTATACCAAGCACAAACGCCCTACCCCTCACCCAACTAAACTCACCTTCAGAATCTCCACACACCCCAACAACCTCCTCCTCTTCTCCTCCTCATCCTTACCCGGTCCTCCACCCAATCCCCCAATCCCATGTAAATCAATCCCCAAATCCCCCACCACATCCGCACCCAAACTCAATGCCATTGCCGCAGAAGGACTATCCAATCCCATGCCCATAGCATATCCTTGGTTCGACATTCCTGCTGGACTAGACTTCTTAATTTGTGAAGGAGACGGTACAACGGAGCGTGGTCCATGAGGTGAGAAAGCTAGGTGAGAGGTGGAAAATGGGGTTGAAACTGGAGGGGTAGCTGCTACACCGGGATATTTTCCGGGGGTCGGGGTTGCCATTTTGATGGTGGTTTATAAAGAATGTGCGAATAACTTTTGAGTTGAGGAAAGAGGTACTGCAGTAGAAACTGAAGATAGGTAGAAGGACAAAGAACAGGATATTGTGGCTTCAGAGCTATGTAATTCTATATGGCTGAGGTTACGGCGATTGAATTAACATAATTCCCGGTCGCATGTGAAATTCAAACTTTTCTATGCGATTTCAAGAGTTCAACAGCTTTAGTAATAAATATAAAGTTAGGTAGGTAGTCTTTGAAATAAAATGCGATATAATTTCTGAAGGACAAACAATATCGAACTTATGATGATCTATCGGAGTGATGCGGACGCCTCGGCCGTAATATCCGCTTCTGTTCCTGTGGCTGGACTTCACTTCTCGACTCCCAGATGGCAGTCTGGCCTGGTGGCCCTCTGAAGTCAGATTGCTGCGATGTATATCTCCAGGGCTTGTTATACTCATCCACACACAAAATATTTCGGCAGCAAGTGCATATACTGTCATTGAATATCGATATAACTTCCTCAAAAGTGTCGAGGATATGCATTCAGCTTCATATCACATGAATATATATCACTATCAAGTCTCAATCGTTCAAACACCATCATTCGCAAGTTAAACAAGGGCTAACATTCAAGACTACTACAACAACTAATCGAATACAAGGGCTTTCTGCTTCTCTGTTCTGCTCTGCTCTGCTCTGCTCTGCTCTGCTCTGCGTAAAGTATCGCCGCTATCTTAAAATAACACTATCATCGACAATATGTATATACCATGATAATCAATACTTTCGCTTTCTCTTGATCCATTCATCTATTCATCCATTAACTTCACTCATCAATCAGTCAACAAGCTTCGAAACTTCAACTCGACTAGAACCCTTTGGTGCACGAGATTTAACAGCAGAAGCAGAAGGGTTCGCAAGAGCCTTCTTTTCCTTTTGGGCCTTTTTCTCCTTTTCTTGTAACAGGAGACGCTCAAGCTCCTCTTGAATCTCCGCAGCAGTCTTCACAGGAATCGGCGGAGGTGGAGGTGGCTCTGTGCATATCGTACCAGTTAATGGATATTTTTCGTAAAATCGAGCAAGAAGTGGTTCTGCTAAACGATGATCCATAGCTTTTGCTACCCTTCCTTCTTCGTCCTCACGTGGGGTCCGTGGAATTGTTTTGACCGGTACTTTACGGCCGATATGTGCTTTAATGGGAATGGGAAAGCCTGGTGGTGGGATCGCGAGCTTATTTGACTGAGTCTTGAACCAGACCGGCTCTGTCGGCATAAGCGGCTTTGGGTAAAACATTGGTAACATTTCATTTGAGGTTGGGAAGATATCATCCTGCAATGAGAGACCTCGCCGCTCCTGGTACCCTTTGCTGGTGTCTGTAATATGAGCACTCACGGACGCAAAGTTCTTGAAGCATACCGCATTAGGATTGAGAGTGCTGTTGGATCTCCTCTCTTTTCTTGGGCTGCACTTAGTATTATGAGCAATCTCAATGTCATCGACAGGCTTGGCACAATCTTCATTATCTTCATCAAGTCTTTTCAAAACATCCAAAAACTTCTGGAGAACTTTCCGATCTCCCTTATCCCACGTAACAAGGGACCTGATGCAATCCTGAAGCAAATATTCTGCCCTCTTGTCGTCCGAGCTCTTATTCGATTCGTCTTCTGACACTTCTTGTACGGTAACGCGGGCATGCTTTTTTGGACTAGCACTATGTCTGTCGATAGTCTTGATCAGCATGATAGGAGATTCGCGATTGGTTATTTTTGTTGCTGAAGGAATTGATGCCTTGGCCGTTTCCTCACTCCTATTAACTTTGTCTCTGCCCTCTCTGGTGGGGGTTTGTGTCAATTCTGGTTCCGAAACACCACCCAGGCGATTTTTAACGGGGCTCCTGAGAAGAGGTTTTGTGGTTGCCTCTTCCTGATTAATCAATGGCTGGACTGGGATTTGTTTGGCAACGGATTTGGAACTTTCGCTTGAAGAATCTACAAAGTAACCAACGATTCTCTTGGTAGGAGTGTAATCATCTTTTGTCAAGAATTTTGATCCTGCTTCGACCTTGTGTGGTTGAGGACTATCTCTTCTCTTGGGCTCTTTAACCACTGACTCAACACCTCTGTATGTCTGCATCTGTGGGACATTTGACTGCGGAATGGCCGGTTTGTAAGTTGGGATTCCTGTATTTCTCTGGACATCTGGGGGTGGATTATTATTTCCAAGCGGTGCTCGTGGAAGATCTCTGTTCGTCGGGAATCTATCTTCTTCAGGTTGTTGTGTCCGAAGGAAGTGATACTGAGGTCTGCGATGGTGGATTGGGTCGTTTTGCTTCACGGCCCGTCCACATGAGACAATAGAAGGATCAACTGCCATCGGTCTGCTAACGTATTCCGGCTCCGGGCAATCACGTAGAAGACCAGAACGAGCAAGTTGCTCACGAATACTAGCCTCAAGACCTCTGTCAATAGGGGGGCAAATCGAAACATCGGATCCCATACTGGCGCCACGTGAACTTAAGCCAAAAGTATTCCGCGGGTAGTGAGAATGCTGAGTGTAATGTGTTTGGAGTCCGAACTTTTCAGCTTGCGTATTCGGTCTTAAAGCCTGCTGCATCATAGTGCGTAAAGCAACTCGGGGAGATACTCGTCCGGCATTTTCATCTCGACGCTCCTCAAGAACAGGGGCGCATCTTGCATATATTTCCTCTCCACGTTCAGGGTCTCGAATGTCGTGGACAGTCATGTTATGATGATTATTTCTTGCGTTGACTGTCTGCAATGCCAAATGACCAGGCGCCATATTCATGTTCAGCGGAACGTTATATGTCATTGGCAGCTGAGATTGAAAATTCGCATATGGTAGATTGCCTGGGACCATATTTTGGAAACTTCCATTATAAGGTGGTTGAAGATAAGCCATATGTAATGGTAAGTTCGTTGTATTGTTGCCATTTGGAAATGGTGGCTCCTGTCTTTGTTGTCTCAATATCAACCTTGGAGGGTCCGAACCTCTAGCAGGTGCATTTCTAAGCACCAGTCGTGGCTTTCTCTGCTCATAATAGACCATTTTCCCCTCTAATCAACGTCGTCTGAAGAAATCGCCTTTCTTAAAGTATTGGCCCGAATTGTATGCTTCTAGCACCCTGTCGGTAGAATTCAAATCGATTGGTACGGATGTATCCCAGTAGCCTTTGGGTGAAAAGAGTGCAGTGTATAATTTTACGTGGGCGTATTGCAGAAGAGTAACAACGGTCTTGGATTTTGGAGGCTCTTCAAATTTCTTAACCTCCGAAAAGGCTTCGAAAGCTTCCGTCCAATGTTTCTCCGAAGTTTCTGTTTTGTTCCAAAATAGTTAGTCAATCAGCCTCTTAAAATTTACGGTGGCACAATCAAGATACTCACCAGTGTTTGAATCAGAATGATCAGTAAAAGTCCAGTATTCAGTCTCGAATTCAGTCTCAAACTCAAGTTTGTAGTGATCAAGAAGGGGTTCCTCTTCAGCCTTTGGCTCTCCCTTGTGAATCCAATAAGCTTTTTGGGCCGGTGTCAAAGGGTCCAAACTTGGCGAGGGAGGTCCAGGAGTTAAAGTAACAAAATCAGATTCAAAAGGTTTGAGATTATAATGGATCTCGATGTCCTTGAGAAATGCCTCTCTTGAGTACTTCTGAAACTTCACTATATCGGTCAACGACTCTTCTTTATATAAAGAGAGAGGATGTGAGGGGTCACGAAGGTGGTATGCCAAGTCTGAAGGCTTGACACCGACCTTCATGGACGGCAAGCAAGCGTCAACGTGTATTAGGGCTGGCAATGAGAGGGAAGCTATGTGGCAAAGAGCAATGTATCTGATGTTTAATGTAGAGAAGCAAGATGTGTGTGACTGTGCGTCTGGTGAGCGTGGTAGGTTGAGAGAGCAAAATTTGTAGCGATGTTGCTGTGTGCTTGATTGTTGAATGGAAGTTGGAAGAGAATGACGGGAGAAGATTTTGTTTGGATAAAATGCAATTAAAGCATGGGAAGGGGCTACTATTAAATTTATTTTGATCTGGAAAGGAAGGAGTATAGGAACGGGGGTTTCTCGGGCCTGGTCTGATATAGGAAGGAATGGCTGCGAGTATCTGTGCCTAGACAATAGATGTTTATTGACAAATCTGCTTGGCTCGAGGACCAATTCGAAGTGCTATATTCGGAAATCACGAATTGTTCAATTCGAAATGAATCTTGAAACCTCAGCATAATAATAATAATATACCCAATTCACCTGATCACCAAGGGTAAAACAAAGTAACTGAGAGATCAATCACGCATTCTGTTACCCCATCAAAAGCCCTTCTCCAACAACTCTCAGTCTCCGACTGCAAATACTACCTAAGTAGCCAAAGACAGTGAAGTCTGAAATTAACTTCCTCGTATTTTTTTGGCACTTCTCACCCATTTTGACCATCCTTTTTCAACAACACACTTTGACTCTTCTGACCATTTCCCAACGTCCCAAAATTTCATAAATGGATTGAAAAGAATCAGAAGTCACTCCTTCTCTAGAACGACTTTCAAAAACTCAGACGTCTGGAGAGATACGTTTTGCCAAAGTTGAAACTTGTGAGTTTTGCAGTGTTCTAAGATTTGAAATGAGAAGAATATTGAAGAAGCTTGGTTACATATCTTATGAACTTTTTTAAGACATCAACATAATAAAATCAGATAGTGAGCTTGAGAAGAAGCGAAAGAATATCAAACTGCAAAAATGAAGTAGATTTAAGTAGAAATTGAATTCTTAGACAATTTCCAATCAGAAGATATGAAATTGACGTTCTTCAAAAGGGGAACTTCAATTGGATGCGCCTTGCTGCAACCTAGGTATCTTTTATTTCAGCCACAGTATTTCAACATTAATACAAAAGGTTCTCGATATATTTCCCCTCCACTGTATTACATAGGAGGCCATCATAGACGCTTTCCCAAGCAACATAGGAATGTCAGTGGTGTTGTATGTCAAAAAAAGAAGTCAAGTTGGTGGATTGACTGATTGATTGATTGATTGATTGCATGAATAAGTGGCGGATTCAAGCCCCATTAATACTTGCGTAGGGACCTCCCATTGGTGTAATTTTCAAGGCTAAGCGATCATACAGAATAATAACATTCATAATTCATCTATCACGCCGTCGCGCCGCACCACACCACATACACATAAAATCATTAACATTACTGGAACAGATATTGGAAATGTTTGAATAACCTCAATGGTACCGACGATTGATCTTCATGATGATGTGAAGCTCTTTCGACCTTAAAACAACTTCAATATTGATAAGGCTATCTAATAAGTTAGCACGGGCAAAGTTTGTGCACAGTCTCGCAGCGTTAGCAACGACAGCGGAGCAACAAGATGGCAGGCATAACTTTACGCAAACGATTAGCACTTCTCTTTACAGTTTCCATTTTTACAATCGCTCTTATTTATTACTGGCGACTTCAATACTCACCTCAAACTGGAGAGGAAAGGTTGCGACCAAAGCCCGTGGTTCCGGAAAAGCCTGACCTTATTAAGGAACCGGCCAATAATGATGATGCAAAGCTTCAACAATCAAAAATCTCCCCTTCTCCAGCTTCGAGCACATCAGTTGACTTCATGATCGAAACTTCCAATATACCTACAGCTACTAGCATTCCCTCGAGTCCAAATGTCACAATCTCACAAGGAACATTCATTGGCAAGCAAACCTCCAAATACCCACAAGTTCTCGAAGAATTCCTCGGAATCCCCTATGCCTTACCACCAACAGGAGACCGAAGATTCCGGCCTCCAATCCCCGTAAATGCATCAAATGAAACTTTTCATGTCACAAAACTTGCTCCGAGATGTGTATCCGGTCCAGACAATCAATCTCAAAGTGAGGCTTGTCTTCATCTGAACATCTACCGTCCCAAGGGCACAGATTCATCGGCCGCAAAACTGCCAGTTTTGATTCATGTTCATGGAGGAGCGTTCAATTTTGGCTATGCGAATGATAGGGAGGTAGAATCTTTGGTGGGCTGGTCCAAAGAGCCTCTGATTGCGGTGACGTTTGAGTATAGAGTGGGAGCTTTAGGATTTTTACCATCAAAGTTGATGGCTGAGGAAGGGGCGTTAAATTTGGGATTGAAAGATCAAAAGTTGTTATTTGAATGGGTACAGAAACATATTACAAGTTTTGGTGGTGATCCGGACAACGTTACGTTGATGGGTCCGTCGGCTGGAGCTCATTCTGTAAGTATTCTTTTATTGCAGCGATAATCGTGGTCACCTATAGCTACTTGGTAACAACTGATCTCGACCCACTATCTCTCAAGGCCTCCGATAGTTTGGATACAGTTAGATCTGAGAGGTTCTTGATTATTTAAATATCTTGAACGCTTGACAACGATTAGGGATATTGAATCCATCCTAAATATCAAGTCGAGTCGAAAGTTTTCATCTATCTCAATACCTATATAAGCACAAATGATTTATCATTGTGGATTCTAACGCTCATATAGATCGGTCATCACCTAATGAACAATGATGGCTCTCCTTCGCCATTTGCTAAAGCAATCATCGAGTCAGGTGGAGCCACCGCTCGAGCTGTGTACTCCTATGACAATCCACTCCACGAAACTCAATTCTCAGAATTTCTCGACAAGCTTGATATTTCTAGCACTACCCACACCGAAATTATCTCCAAACTTCGCAGTCTCCCCGTCTCGACCATAAAAGCAGCCTCTCAGCAAATCTTTGAATCCTACAACCCATCTGTCCGCTGGCCTTTCCAACCCTGTGTTGATGGACCCGGTCCCAACAGCATTATCCCCATCCCCCCTATTCAGGCTTTCCTAAATAACAACTACCATCACATTCCTATTCTCACCGGCTACAACACCAACGAGGGGTCTGTCTTCGTCCCTGAAGCCCCTAACAACTCAGGTTCCTTCATCGATTTCTTCCACGTTCTCCTCCCCACTCTTTCTACAGAAGATCTTTCGATCCTTGACTCCCTCTATCCAAACCCCGAATTCAAATCAAATTCTCCATACGCTTTCAACAACACAGCTCTTGGAGTAGGAAATCAGTACAGACGTCTCGATAAAGCATATGCAGATTTCGCTTATATTAGTCCTGTGCGCCAAACAGCCTATTTTGCTTCTGGTGAGCATCGCTATGAAAATTCTTCCGCAAATTCGACTTCAGCCATGTCAGCACCAATCTACCTCTACGAATATGCAGTGAACAGTAGTGTTCTCCATGGTGCTGCACACGGTGATCAAGGTCCATATCCCGTATTTTCCTCCAGGGTAACCAAGAAATCCAAGACAATTAAAGAAATCGCTGGCATGATGCATGCATACTGGACCTCCTTTATAATCACTCCATCTGGAGACCCAAATGCAATCCCGGGTAGATACCCTAAGAGAATGCGCTGGAACGAGTATAAGGGTGGGAAAGGCAAAAGACAGAAAATGACATTTGGTAAGGGAAATGATGAGATTGCTGGGGGTAAGGAGAAGGGGGTTGTGGTGGTGATGGAGGAGGATAGGATGGAAGAGGTGGAGAGAGAGGCTTGCGAGTTTTGGTGGGAGAGGGTTGGGTTGTGGGAGGGCTGATTGTGAGGGCTGATTGGGAGGGCTGATTGGGAGGGTCACGGAAGGGGCGGGAGGGAGTTTGGAGTTAGATATTGCGGTAGTTATGGTGGATTCTGCTGATGATATATACATGGAAAACTGGAATGTAGGGAGATGGTTAGTTCTTTGCCATCTGTAGGAACTGAGGATGTTTTTAGAGTTCATAATATTTATTATTGAGTCATTATGTATCATCTATCCATATCTTTACCAAGTAAACTGCTAGAAGACACAGCCAGCCTTGAAGATCTATCTACTTTCTAAGTTTCCAATTTCACAACTCTTCTACTCTACCATTATGTCCCGTATATTAGCTATGACCACCAATACCAATACCAACTGCCAAATACCAAATATGTACCAATCCAAGAAATAAGTTGCCCCCACCGCCGTCACATACATCAGTATTGACCTTCAGTATAGAAATTAACATCAAACCATCTCAAAGTCGCATCAATATCTTTCGAAATAAATGAACTAAATGTTAAGATATTAAACATACTATTTAGACTTTAATACATGCTACATGTGCGAGTATAGTGAGCTGCAATGAGAAGTCTTTAAGTCACTTTGTAGTACTGTACTCTAATTCATGTTCTTCTCGGAATCTAGATTCTTACCAGGAAATCCAAATGCAAAGGTTTGATTCGTAGGTGGTTTTGTTGACAGGCTTTTTTCGATTTGCATTGGAAAGATGAGGGGGTTTGAGATCTGGGAATTCAGTC
>NGKG01000004.1:848410-866789 GCA_002162505.1 Myriosclerotinia scirpicola
GGGGGATGTGCTGTGCTGTGGGTGGTGTAGAATGAAAGGGATATTTAATATTATGGTGAACGGAGGGAAGGAGGAGCGAGGAGCGAGGAGTGAGAGTTAAGAGCGTGGTGATCATAGATCCCGATAAATAGCATGACTGATTAGTATTTGAATGAATCTTTCAGATCTGGACCAGCTGGCTTCATTCTACATTTACAAAGGCCTCTGAATCACTTAATGGATATGGACTAGCCGAACCAATGGTTTATTAACAGGCAGGCAGTTAGAGTCATAGCATGTTGCGTGAATATATAGCTTGTGCAGACAAATGGTAAGATCTTAATTCAAACGCTCTTGAATATTCGAAGCAGGAAATACCACACTCCAATCTCTGCATCATCTCCATCACCCCCAAGAAAATTTAACCCCCCCTCGCAATCTCCAAAATGCCCGAAACGCATCACATCGAAGAGAGAGAACTGCGCACCACAAACGCTACACCCCAAGATAAGAACGGAAAACAAAAAATCACTTCTACCCACCAAAACCAAAATGGAAAACCAACCACCCAACCCACCCAACCCACAGAATTCCACTGGCCCATCGATCCCCTCCTATCCCTCTGGTATTCCTCCACCAAGCGCAAAATAAAAAGTTGCATCGAGTCCACCCAAAGCGACGAGACATACTATGAAAATTCTACACATTCGTATCTTGGAGCCGATGGGCAAATGACGACGGAATTCTACAGGGATACGATAGATCAATGTCGGGCGGATATGAGGGCGTATGGAAAGTTGAAGGGAGAGTTGGAGGGGATCAAGGATGAACATTTGTTGCTGGGAGAGGCGAGGAGGAGGATTGATGGGGTTTTTGAGAAGGTGGAGTTTATGGGTATTATTCGGAATTTTAAGAGACCGAGGATTTGATGGGGAGAAGAAGGATGGGGAGAAGAGGGATGGGTGTGAGAAGCGATGGGTGTGAGAAGCGATGGGTATGAGGAGCGATAGTTGTGGAGTTGGGGTGAGTTGGAGTGAGTGGAGTTGGGAAGATTGTTGGCTGATTGTGAAAGTTGAAGTTTAAGGCAGGCGTTCAGGTGGAGGATTTGTGTATGTGTGGAAATACCTTTATGGGAACGAGTACTGTCAACTTTTTGTCTTAGTGCTCCCTTGATTTGTGTTTGTGATTACTTTTGTATACGGATACAGATAAACTGAACTTGTACACACTTGCATCATCCGCTGAGACTGATATCTCCTATGGTTGCCCCTTTCATTTCCGCTTCACATGATATCATTTGGGGTGAATACATGAATTACTTTCATTCTTTGGTATGTATGTAGTATTACATGCCCATCCTGTTTCCTCTAAAGTCTCCGAGAAGACTACTTCGGCTGATATCTAGAACAAAACCAAATAAAAGAAAAAGGAAAGCCGAAAAGTGGTATTTTATCATTTTCCTTCAAACCGGCCAAAAAGCTGCACCAAAACTCCCGATAAAAAAAACTTTGAATGTGTTGCTGTCGTTTAATGCCGATTGATGCGTGTGGTAGATTTGAGTGAGGTTTGCGAAAGGAGCAAGCTGATATGATGCGAGGGAATAGCTGTAGATATTGGCATATATAGGCACACAGCACGAAGTGGCAGCATGCCGTACCATTTGAAGAACACTGGCTATTCAAGTTGAATTCGATGAATTGTTCAGGCACTTGGACCAAACACCCAAATACTCTTACAATGTTTCGGTTCTGACGAAAGTGGATGGTCAAAGAGGAATAACATTCGAGCTTACTGTAGTTGTGAGGATTGGAGTTGAGATCGTGAGTCGAGTGGGAGGGTATAAATTCGTACAAGAAGTTGGTCGTCATTCGTCCAGCAGGGAACTTCATGGTGTTGCCGTTGGTTGTTCCATCGTTATTGCCCATCCGATCCTTCTTTCATATCCAAGCATCCAGTTCCAGTTCCATTCTATATTATATTTCATCTCTTGTCTCATCTCGCACATCTCCACCATCCTCCTACCAAACCCATCTCGAGGAATACATATACTCTTCCACCTTGCCGAAGTTAGATCATTTCTCTCTCAATCACTCATCTGCCACCCCGACTTCCATATCCCTTAATGACTTCCCCCAAACACTGGACTAGGTAAAGCTCTCTTATTTTTGACAGTCCCCACAGTCCCTTGAATAGTTCCCAGTCCAACACTCCCCACCAAAGGCGTAGCCCCGATAGCCCAAGTACCCAATGCTGTTGTCGCAAAGGTCTGTGTATATGTCGCAATATATTTAACAGTCGTGGTACCATCGACAGTATAGAGTGATGGAGCGTTTAAAGTTGTGGTTGCCATCTGGGTGGCTGCCGATGTGGCAACGACACCACCCAAGCCTGCCTGTGCGTATGTGAGGGTGGGAAGGAAGGCGAAGAGAGATAGAATATGCGTAAAGGAGAGATGCATTGTGGTGGTGATTGAGATCTTTGGTGGAAGAAATGAGGTTCTGCGGAAATCGTTTCTCTAAGTCGCGAAGGTCGCTGTGAATGACAATTCGTGTCGTATCGTAACGTATCGTCAACTGTTTTCGTTATGGTATTTGCAACTCAGTCTATCCAGTCAATACTTTTGTCCGTTTGTTAATCTCTTCGTAAATTGTTATGTCGCGAAATGGTACAGTGTACATTCAATATCTTATTAATTTACTTTCTTGGAAGTCAATCTTGGAAGTCAATATGATATGTAAGGGGTAGAGTGGATACGTAGCCACTTTTGATCTTTGTGGCTTGTGCGGGTTTCAATATTGTGGCGTTTGTCACGTGCTATTTGTAATTCCATCAGATCCTTACATAAGCAAGCTCTGAAGGCGCAAAAAGCCAAACGCGACCATACTATAATTATCTAGTACATCTCGTGTTCTCGTGGCATGAATTGTTGATCGTGTAGATCTCAACGGTACAACTTGTACTGTGGAAGGAATTGCCGATATTTGTCCTGCTGAGCTTACGAGTACTGTGGCTACTGGTAGAAGGCGAAATCTGGGGGCTTTGGACATTGCTGCTGGAAAAGAAGTTTCTTGATAGCCAATACTTCCTTGTGCGACTGACGACTCACGAGAAGCCTGTTTTCATTGCTCTGTTTGTTGTTACTCTAAGGCAGGCTGGATGAATATTATCGAATCGGCCTCTCCGTTACGGTCTTCACATGACTGGAAGGTATCTTACCCGTTTAAACCTTCTATGCATCTTTCTAGAAGGTTTACCCAGATTTTGGTACACGATACAGGCGAAGATAGGCAACCTGCAGGCTGCATGTGAAAGCTTGGGGCAAATGCTGCTCTGATTTGTTATACTTCGTTGAGGAGGTTGGGTGGTTGCATGTCATCATCGTCATTTCTACTTGCAAACACTCAAGGTTTGTGCATATTGGTTTGTGCATATCTGTTGCTCTCTTCCTCTTCAGAATTTCGCCTTCAGCCCTGTGCCATTCTTTGCATTATTCAGTATTCCAATATTTGAGGGTATTGAGATCGGAGAAGATTGCCTGTTGATGAAATATGGCATCTACTCCGTCCGTACGGAAAAGGAAGGTCATTTCCGTTTCTTTTATTATTCCCAGCTTCATATCCGAAGGAAAGCGAATTATTTTCACATCATTTTATTCGGATTGTTTTTGCCCGAGAAATTGTCTGTTCCAATTTGTGTAGCACTGGCTTAATCCGAATTCAATGACTGGTTCGGTCATTTCTCAAGAAGCCGTAAACGCCCATCTAGATCTCTGTCGCTCAAACCTAAATACCATAGCGCCTACTACGTAAATTCAAATCATTTACTACAAAGCTATTTTCTTTCATACCATACCATACCATATCATGCATGCATTTTTACCAAATGCGTTCCAAATGAAAGTCATACATATCAGAATAGTTCTGCTAACTCTGATCATTTTCTACAGACTCCAGAGTAGACTTAAATGATGTATTCCAATAACTTCTTTTCTTATCTTATCTTCTTGTTTGACCCCAACTTCCAACCCGCAGATATGGTTGTTGCAGGTGACACTTGATTGGAATTGTCAATGTGTATGACAGGTGCGAGCACAACATATCTGAACTAATTGGATGGAGAACCAATTAGATACAATTATGCTTACCAGATTCCTAGCCTGCCAGGTTTAAGACAGTTTCAAGAACCACAGGCTAGAAAAACAAAACCAAAATCTCCAGTTTACTGGGAGTAGAAATTTATTATACTAGGTTTCTCCTTGAATTATTATGGAATTATGGATACTACCAAAGGGGTTCACCCAAGGGTCCTATATCGACCAATTATTCTCCTTTATATTTCATTTTGCCACCCTTCAATCCCAGCCTGCAGCTAGTTTACCCCTGTGATTTAATCCTTGACTCAAGAAGCTCAGATCCCAAACCTCTTAGGGGAACCTTGGAAGCCATCGATTAGTCTAGTGCAACTAATCAGGCTAAGGCTGAGTGAAATACCTTCTATTCGCCCGACTCAAGGTTTTCTGGCCGCAAGTCGAAGCCTTCTAGTTTCCTATGTCGCATCTCTCGAAAGACCATTAGTTCCTCTTAAAAGGACCGGTCCATCCTCCTAATACTTATACGGCACTTAGAAGCTTCTCCTTTATAACATAAAATACCATCTCGTCCCTCTTGTTGATTAATATCTATCACTCTTGATTTCAACCATTGGCCTCAGTGTAACCTACATTTTAACATCCTTATCCGCAACAAACACAACACAGGCTCACTCGAGTCAAGTCCTTCGAGATATTGCCACCAAAAATTAATTCGCTCACGTCGAAATATCTCTTCAATATCCTAATTACGATTTATGATCTGGTTACCTTGAAGTTGACAAAATTACCTCTGTCGATGGACTGACTCATCGTCGCTACACACCCCCCCCTTTTGAGTCGAATCTAATACTATTACTTTTTACCAAATCCACCTCCAACATGTTCGAGAACTTTACTTTCGGTGCTGCTCCAATCAATCTTGATCAACGAGACGATGATGTGCAACCATCGCCAAGAGACGACTCATTTCTTATGCCATCATCGCCTTCCACCAATTCGTACCCTTTCTTCGATGACTACAGACCTCCATCGCCAATTGATGATATCATCAGTCAATTTGGTCAGCAATCTCTTTGCTATGGAGATATAAGAAACACTCAGTCTCGGCAATACATATCACCAACACCTTCCTTATCCGGAGATTCGGAAATATCTTCTCCATCCAATGCCACACAATCTGTGCCCACAACACCCACTTCCCCTCCCAGTGGTGGGGTTCTAGCCTGCCGGCGACTACAGCGGCAGCTTAACGTGCAGCTCCAATGCTCCACCTCTCATGTTCGCGATATCAGTACAATGGTCGAAGACATGCTTAGCAATAATTATCAATGCAATTTGCGCAAATCACCTTTGAAAGGCAATTTTATATCTTCGCCCCTAGAAATTGATCCCAGTACACAAAATGATTGGAACGAGATGGAAATTAAGAAGGCGAGGGGAAGATGGTTGAATACTGTCGTTAACGATGTTGACGAGGCGTATGTGGAAGGGGGTAACTGGGATAGGGAAGACGAATGTTTGTCACTTAGAAGAGCAAGTACACCGAGTGGTATTAGAAAGCAAGGGTTGAGGTGTAGGGCAAGCATGGAAACTGTTGGCGGTATCAGATTGAAAGTCGCGAAGGTACCAAGAATGAGAATTAGGAAGGGAAAGGTCGGCAGAGTGATCGAGTAATGGGAGATCTATACCCCAGGGAAATTTTGCATGTGTTTGAGGCTCACTGTATATTTTTCTCCCGAGCTTCAACTATTAGGTTTTAGGATTGGCGTTTTGAGGGGGTCTTATCGGATGAAAACACAGATGAGCCTCACGGCTAGTCATTCAGGAAAGGGGTTTGGATTGGATGGGCATGGACATGGGCATGGAAACCAGGTAGATGGTCCAGGCACCTTTGCTTACTCGCCATGTTGGCTTGAGTTTGTTCAAACATATACCCCGGGATATTGGGGACAGTGGGGAGCACCCTTTAAACAGCGAATATTCAAGGGTAGATTATATATCTACCGGACGGGATTTCAGCTTCTATGATAGACGTGCTGGTTGAAATAAGCACATGTTAATGAATAATTTTCTCCATATCATGCTATTTTGTACTGCGCAAGTGAGGAGTTCCTTTCTTACTAATTATTCTTCCAAAATGATGGCCAGAGAGTTGATAATAATAAAAACCTTTACTAGTAATCCAAAAGTTCATCGAATTTGAAGAGAAGTTCCATGATGACTTACTTCTTTGAAACGAATAACAAAAACTACATAAAGTGCGACTTAACAATGCCCAGGTGTAGATGGACTTTTTTGGTTTTAGTTTTCCCAAAGGCTACAAGTCATTATTTGGAACATCGTTCCTCATAATTGCATTGTCATCTTAGATCGGTCACCGTATATTTCATTCCACCAGCCTTGCCAAAATTTCCCTGGTCTGATGAACATCCACAACCCCTCCATCTTTGAATACCTAGATAACTACCGATGCCGATTCGATAGTAAGCTCATATAGAGCTTTCAATCGCAATTCGCAGCACTAGCAATGGCAGCTTCATTACGCACCGCAAGTTCTAATGTCTCGAATCGCACAGTCCATGTTAAAATCTTCCCCTCAGCGAGAACAATCGCAGAACGAAGAGAGGTGCTGAGGATTCTAGAGAGGTTTGGGGAGGTTACTATGTTTAGGAGTTTGAAGGTTTGTTATTTAGTCTCAATTTATTGTTAGTGAACTGGGAGGGGAGTGGAAATAATTTTTGCTAATCTTGAAAAACAATAGCACCACGCAGTATCCCCCGTCCAAAACGCATTCATATCCATCTTCAGTTCCCCAACGGCAGCACAGGAAATTATTAATGCGAGCCCTGTGCGCTATCGTTTGGTTGTCGAACCAGATCCGCAAACCTCGTCTCCCGTCCCTCAAACTCCCCCTTCTGATGGAACTGCGCGAAATCCAGATGAAAAGGTATTCTCCCTTTCTCTCAACTTAACCCGCTACCCACACGACCAATATATTTCTCATCCCCTCACCAATCCCCTGCATGGCCCTTTCCAGCCCATTAATCCGAAGAGATCTGGGATTGCGGCGCATTTGAACAAAGTCCTAGAACCTAGTTTGTGGACTAAAGGTTTGGCGGACTGGGAGAGTGATGCGGGGAAAAGGAGTGCGTGGAATGAGGAGGAGAACGATGAGGGTAAAGGAGGAGAAGACGGGGATGGGGTGAAAAGAAGAACTCCGAGACACGATGCAGAGAGTTCGAGTGTGCCATTGAGGTTGGTCGATAGGGATTTGGAAACTAGGAGGAAGGAAAGGCCGAAGGTTATGGGTGGATTGGTGGGGTTAATTGGGGAGGGAAAGGAATGAGATGGTGAGGGGAAGAAACGTCATACTAGATGTTAAAATTGCGGACTAGGTGCCTGCGGACACAGGCTACTCCTTGCGATAGGAGGGAAGTACTCCCGGTCAAGATCTTGTAGGTTGAAGATGAGGATTATCAGGACAACAACTCAAGTGCTGAGGCTAGTCCAACGAGGGGATTGGCCAATTGCTTGGCATGTAGATGTTGAGAAGGAGAAAAAGGCATCTATGGAGAGAAGCAAGCTGCCTCCTGTGAGTGTATATTTCTAGAACTGTACAAAACGAGTGTTTGTATACTACGAGTGTATATTATATCTAACATAAAAGGTATATTCGGGCAATATTGCCTGATGGTTGCATGGCATTACTGCTTTAAGTGTTATGCTTTATTTGTTCGGATGATAAGCAACCAATTGTTGCAGACCAATCTCTGGATAATCGTTGGCCCAATGTCGTCACGTAAATATTGTCAAATATCTCACAGGGATGATCTACCTTTTGTTTTGGTTTGAAAATATGGACTTCATTTAACTAGTCAATATGTCTTCCGCACCAACTAAAATTCTCTCACTTGCAGCCAACATTTCTGAGGCGACGGCTACCATCAACACGTATCCCCCCCCCCACAAACCAAAAACATAACCTTCCCACCCCTTCCTTTGACATTTCCCGCGCAGGCAGAATTTTTGCCCCTCACATTAAAAAAGAGTCTCAAAAGCATATACAAACGTTCTCAGCTCAGCCCTGGAGCTGCACAAATTAATGTCGGGGACAACTGCTGTACCCATGGGAATTTTGATCTATATTATATTATCATTGCCTATACTCCTTCTGTAAAACTATCATGGGAAGGGAGGAGACTCAAACTGAATCAATAGAATAGCCTGTTGATAGTCGAAGCCTGTATTGCATCTACTCTTATAACATAGCTCATGCGTTTCCCGTCGAGAGCGAGACTGCTTTGGAATGTAGCTTAAGGACATAAGGGCTTGGTCTTATTGATGTTTGTGGAATGATGGGTCAGGCTGTGCTATGATGAATGGGAAGTTTTTTGGGGAGAGAGTATGGGGATTATGACGCCTATTACTGTGTGGTACTGAATATGGGTTCTTTGCTAACGCCGGTCAAACGAAACTTTGGTACGGCCATGATTGACTACGTTGAGCGTGGCACTACTTTAGGTCATCCTCACTTGAGAACGTATGATAAGACAGTGGAGAACTTCATCCAATTTGCCAATACATATGATAATTAGGCTAGAAATCAGAATGACTTCTCCCACTTCTTTGGTATCTTCCATCCTCAACTGCAGCTGTGACAAATTCCAAGGTCGATGAATTCTTTCACCAAATGAAAACAGAAACTAAATCCCCCCTTCTGCATCCTGTGTAAAAATCATTGAGCTGATAATCACCATCACTCAGCGATTGCCTATGTGCCTTCATGTGACAGAAAGATGGGACTAACGATAAGATTTCGAAGTGCAACGTACAGTGTCTAGATAAAATGACTTGTTCAATAAAATTCCGGGGTAAATTCTTCTAGATCCAAGAGATACGAGTTCAATGGAAGGAAATTTTGAGATCTTAAACCTCCATTAGCTAAGCAGGTGTGCACCTCACCGCCTTAGCACAAAATTGTAAGAGTTAGGGCTACAGCTTACCGCACCCCCCTTCAAAACATAACAAAATCACCACAAAAATCATGTTTTCTTATATAAACTTAATTCTTTGATAATTTTTGCAATACAATAGATTTCTTAATAAAATTTGTAAATTATTATTGATAACTTTAATTATTAATAGAAAAATAATATAAATTATTTTTAATTATTTTTGATATAAAGTAATTATAGTTTAAAGTTAAGATTTTTCAAAAATCTTAACTTGTAACGCTTTTTCCATACAAAATAAGCGATTTTTTTGATAATTTTGTATTATACAACTTTAAATACAAAACTTTTAATAAAATAAAATTATAAAAAATAAATTAGCTTATTTCTTATTTAATTCTACTAATTAAATATTATATATTAAAATTTCAAGTGTTTCAAGTACATTGTTAACATAAAAACAAGGGTATAAAAAGTTGAGAAATGACTGTTTTTGGTGTGAAAACGCAAGGGGTGCGGTAAGCTGTGGCCCCAACTCTTATTTCTTACAATTGACAGTCCAAACAGCCAGGGAAGAAATATGCTATTGCTATCTAACATTCTATTCTGCGGCACTAATGAGAACAAACGTCAACCTATAGGGTCCTGTCGATCAGCTTTGGTATAGCCAAGCTAAAAACATCGTTCGGATCATACATCCACTTCAACTCAAGCAAATTCCCATAGTTTGGACCATATATTTTACTCAAATACAGCTCACTTTGTCGTGTCATAGATATATACGTACCCTCCATTATGTTTTCCGGTGTGGTTCGTTCCAGTTCTCCAAGAAAGTTTTCGCCCCATCTGTTTGCAACCTCAAGGTCCTCCATGTCAGATACTATCGGCAGTATCTCAAGCAAGAAATGCGGTTCCCGTGCACCAAAAACGGCTGTTAGATCTATTTTTGTCGATTCTCCACGAAGGTCCTGCATAAAAAAGCCTAAGCACCCCTCTGGCATTCGCTTTGCGTTCCTAGCTATGACCGTCACAATTTCCGGTGTCAAATTCCGCACACTTAGTGTAAGAGGATTTCCATAACCGCTAGAAGGAAATCCATCATTGTTTTCCATCCATTGAGGAATTGTAGTGGCGACAACTTCATTTTGGCTGACGGGAGCAAGTGCTTCGATATTTGCGAGGAAGTGACGTCCAGTTTTGATGTCTTCTGAGGCCCACATGAATTGAACACCGAATATCTTTCCTCGGGAGCTGGGGAAAATCATCTGCTGGACTGTTAACTGGAGAGGTAATCCTCGCCCAGACAGCTCTCTAAGCTTGCTGTTAAGGATCTCCACTGTTTTTGAGATATCCTTTGATTCGTAGATGATCTTCCCAGCAAGAATCTTTCGTATTGTCAGCTTTAATCCTTTGGCCAGTTCAAATGGGGTGGCCAAACCTTTTGCAGTTTATAAACTTTGATTCTCAGCTCAACGATAACTCCTAGTACACCACCTCCGCCTCTAATCGCTCGTAGTAAGCCATCTTCTCCTTCAACGTCAGAGTCTTTGACATTTCCGTTCGAATCGACTACCTTCGCACCAACGATCTGGTCTACGCCCAATCCGTAAGCAGCACTAAACGGACCATATCCACCATATGTCGCCCACCCTACGTATCCCATCTTTGGGATAGCTGCAATTGGCGTCATTAATCCTTCACTACTCAACTCACGAGCAAGATTTCCCTGGATAACTCCTCCTCCGATCACTGCTGAATTGCGAGTGGACGAAACACGAATGGATGCGAGACAGCGAAGATCGATTGCTAAAGCGGATGACGAGAATTCGGATCCAAAATAAGAATAACCGCCACATCGTACTGTGATGGGGATATGATGGTTTGTGGTGAAAGATACCAACACGGATACATCTGATATTGTTGCTGGCCTTACAATGGCAAGTGGGACGGTAGAATTGGATAAGCAAAATGTCGAGCGCAAAGCAGCATATTCTGGAGATGTGGGAGTTACTAAGCAAACGTGTGGAAGATGATTATGTATGAAATTATTAAGGAAGGAAAGATGGGCCGATGAATCCGACATCATCAATGTTTGTCAATAGATCTAAAAGCAAAAGAGAAGGGGGCACACTCAGAAAATGAACTGTCGAACTCATGTCTGACGGGACTGCAAGAGAAGATATACTTTACCTCTTGACATTGACTATTTCGCTAACACTATTTAGCAGGCTATAATCTACACTGTCAGAGCCTTGAAGAACTCTCTTCATGCTTCAGGGGGCATTCTTCGTTTCGCGTCACGTTAAGAAGATACAATCACGTGACTATACCGCTACCACCACAACGTCAGTGTTGGTTCCAACATGTCAACAGCACATACGCAATAGGCACACGAGTCTTACCAACGCTTCCAACTGTTGGATAGCCATCCAAATATGTGACGGTGATTGACGAAGGAGCATATGGGAACGGCCACATAACACATGTCTCGGATCAGGTAAGGCTGTTTGCTTATTTTTGTTTCGCATATGACGATAGTTGCATCCAGCGCTTCTTCGCTTCCTCGATAACAAAGTATTAATAGCGTCTTTGCCGCGGCGATGCAGGAAAATTATGGTTGCAACTAATCGCTGCCCGCCGTCAGCCTCAGCAGCGTTCGTTTCTGGCCAGTCAAAATAATATAACAGTTTGTATGGTGGGATCATGTTGGAAAACTATGCACGATTTCGAGTCGTATCAAATATATATAACATTCAGCCAGGAAACAACCAACTGCATCATGTCCCGGGGCCATTTTTGAACCAACCCATTGACAAGATTGCGATTTCTGATTGTAATTTTGTGTACGAAGATGACGGATTGGAGAAGATCACCAGATGAGGCGGTCGAAGTTGGAAGTTTCTGAGTAATATCGGGACAAGTCAGTTGGTTCCAACAATCAATTTCCTATTCGGGGGCCTTCTGTGTGAACGAATTCCGTACTTGCGGGCTCTTATCACCGTTGGGGATCGGGTACCATCACGGCGCTAGTGCAAGGCCGATCTACTACCTGCTTCTTTCTTTTCAATCTTTTCATTACTTCTCCAAGTCTTCATCTTGTCATATGAGTATTTCACATTTAGCAACTGAAGGAAGCTTAGTAGCAATTCCTATCAACAAGTTCAGCTACCAGAGATGCGGATTCTATCACTGGGAGGAAGCAATATTCATCCTATCTTCACAATCTGGAAGGCATCTTTGATCCCCAACGTCAAACATGTCTGGAATCAATGGAATCATTGAAGATGATCTTTCATTTTACTTGGTTTCTGCAACAACTTCAATCTCCACCTTTGCGGCCTCCTTCGCCAACCTTACTATCTGCACACAAGTGCTCACGGGAAATGGTTCTTTGACCCACTCCCCCCAGATTCTATCTACAGTTCTAAATTATGATAGTCAGCAGAAATTCCTTTTCGTCCTCTTCATTTTCTAACCATCTACCCTATCACCATGAATACGACCACGATCACAATTATAAACCTATTTTCTTCCTTGCAAGTCAAGACAAAATTAGAACTTACTTCAAATCTCCTATATCTACCAAATATACTCTCCTCTGCACCACCTTATCCAATCCACTCCTACTAGCTTCCAAAACAGCCTTCAGATTCCTCATTATCTGCGTAGTCTGCGCTGCCACCCCTCCTGAAATTATCCGTCCGTCGCCGGGTAAGTCACCCACAAACCCACTAAGATAGACTGTAGATTTGTGGGATGGAATAGTATTACTGTGGGAATAATTTCCATTTGGAGGAGCGACGTTTGGGATTGTGAGGGCTGTACGAGAGGGTAAGGGCTCGTGGTGTTTGCTGGATTTGTAGGAACTTGTTGTAGATGACATTGCGATTACGATGGCGGTGATTCTCTTGATGCTGTGCGTGTGTACCGGGTGTTTTATTTGAGATACATAAAAGGATTGGGAAGTTTTGGGGATTCTTGTACGATCTAGACCTTGGGAGAATTATCCTGAATTTTCTCTGACGTCACGATCATGGATGCTGGTTGATGGCTTCTCCACACCACTCAATGCTGGTAGTTTCAGCCACTGACACATGATTTCTTAACGACATTCATTTATTAAATGTGTTAATTTGATAATGGTAAACGTTCTGTTTATTCTGATAACTATTCATTGTTGATGTGAAGATGATACATGCTGAATGCTTCCAGGTGAATAAATATATATTCCTTGCTGGTTGTTCGCATGTCCATTTTCGCGGTTTCCCCTCAGTTGTTTGTCTTCTGAGTTTTTTTGTAGCGAAACAGAGGTTGGCTTCTTGATCGCCAAAACCATTTAATCCTCTAATCCATGTATGTATCTAAATTGAGACGCGGAAGCAACGTCGAGAGATCCAGGAGACCGCAAGGAGATGACACAGTGACCAAGTGTCTAGGCAACCCAAATAAAATCTCGCAGCCCTCTGGATTCTGAAATCCACCCGTAAGTTTTCAACCAATCCTTTATCCCATCAAAATATAATGAGAACAGCAGCTCCTATTCAATCCAAAATCATTCTCATCATCGGTACCGCCAGATTGCTATATCCTCGTGCGGCGACATAGAATGGGACAGATTGATGCTATAATCGTGGCAAGTATTATGAAGCCTCTTATTACAAGGAAAGAATCTGTGATAGTAGTATTACTATTGCTATGACTACCACAAAGGTCATTGATGGATGTAGTTCGGAAGAAAAGTCTGAAATTTCGGGGCCGCTTGGAGGCGTTGAGGAATCCGCTCGTAAGCTTTCGTTGCGATTCTTGTGAGGATTTGGTTGAGGCTTTGCCATTTTGAAGTTGTGGTATGCGGTGGAGTTTGGTAAGAGTAATGTTTTAGGATATTGGGGTTGAGGTAGAGATTGATGTTTGATGAAGAAGACCATAAATTTATGGCTGAGATGAAGTTTAAGTATTGTGGAATTTTGGTATGTGTTCAGTTGGTGTGGGATGAAAACCCTAAGTCTTATTTTAGGACGCTCTAGCTCAGAGGCGACTTATGACTAGTTGACCTTAGTCGATGGAATTTTACCGAGAGGGGGTTAAGCCAAGTACAATGTAGAGGTTTCGGTTAATAATTAGTTTCGACCTCAGCTATTCCTTCCTTCAAAGTCAAGATCGAACCTTCTTCATTATATCGTTATACAAAACAGACTTTTATCAAAAGTAGCAATAGCAAATATGAAAGTTTTTAAGAAGGTAAAGGATGCTTTACGACAAGGCTTCCAAAAGCCCTCCAATACAAATATTAGCAACGATACAAATTCCGAAATCAATCAACCGCTATTAAATTCCGATCAAATCACGTCAACAACACCAATACCCAAGTTCACCTTCACGTACCATGAGACACAGGAATGGCTGGCCAATTTGAAGGTGAAAGGAATGGCCAGAAATGAGCAATTCTGTTAGGGCAGGAACCACCCACCATACATGCATATAAGTAGTCACTTCTAGCTACTCTTCAATCTGCATTATCATTATACACTACATACTATACCCTATTATGTGTGTATCGTGATATCTGGTAGCAAGTCTTGCTTACGGTCTTTATTTATTCAATCTACGGATAGTAGTGGAACGAATAAGCCTCCGGAATACCATTCCTTCGAAGAGAGTGCTGGCTAAGCACCACTCGCCGACGGAAACCTCACCTTACCTCACCTCCAACTCGCCGAACGAAACCTCACCTTATCCCACCTCCAACTCGCCGAACGAAACCTCACCTTACCTCACCTCCAACTCTTCGATCTGTTATCGAACTAGTTGAGCCTCAGCTCCTACATCCTACATCGAACTAGCCCTCCAATAATCTTCAACGATCTGCAACACGCCTATATCGAATATGCTGAGATTCAGCTCTACGACGAACGGGAAGGAGCTGTTTGTGTTTAGGAGGGGAGCTAGGACAGGCAGGAACCACCCACCATATACGCACATAAGTAGCCACTTCTTGCTACTCTTCAATCTGCATTATCATCATACACTACATACTATACCCTATTATGTGTGTATCGTGATGATTTCGCTCGAAGATTGGTGTCGCGACACTTTATTGGCAGCGGCTCGGTATTATATTTCTTAACCCAGGAAGACTGGATCACAACGTTCCCGCATAAACAATATGGCATCTAAATTTATCTTTGGATCAAGACAAATGTGTTGGATAGCGAGGCAGGGTTTCATGCCGCAGGAATCCCAGTAAGTAATATCATTAGACTCGTACCACCATGAAGCATATGAAGGAAAAGAAGCCAAGCTAAGAACACTTTAGTTTTCGTTTTGGCCAGACATACTTGACGCAGATTTCTCTGCCGCACGAATCCAACGGCTGAAGTTCGACACAGAAAAGAATGTACGCTTGCCTCCTACCTTTATCGAAGATCTCAAGTTAAACCTCCACGCCTATTTCCTTTTTTTGTTTGCTACCTCGTTGAGCTTATATCTCGCGCATCACACTTTCGCTGGCTTTTCGAAACTTTGGTATCTGATGTATCTTGCTGCAGGAATATATTATGGGTTGGTTAGGCTTGCGGGCATCGCCCAATTCGAGAGGGAAACGAGAAAAGAAGTGGTTCCTGCGTAATTAATACTATCGTTTATGGCTTTGCTTCTGGGATCTCGATTTGAGAAGGATGATGGAGGGTACGGGGGGTGATGGAGGTATTGGGCGAGGACTTCACTTTTATGTACTGTAGCCTGTACAGTGTACTACCGGCGAGAGTCACTTTGATCGAGGATAGGAATGAATGTGGAAAAGAGAATAGATTGGGTCTTTTGAAATTGTGATGGGTCTTGCGAAAGGAATCTGTTGTGTGCACGTTGATTGTTGATGATTGATCGTGTATGCAGAGATGATAAAATATGAATTTTCAATTCGTCCGTCGGACATTTCGAATAAGGGGACAGATATATATATACTCCCCCTCCCCCCCTAAGCAAATGTTAAATATTTAGCTTGCAGTACGCCTAAAAATTTAACATTTGCTTAGGGGTGGAGAGAGTATATATAGTATGAACTAAGGATCTATTTTGACCATGGCTCGTAAAAGTATACGGCCTTACAATCGCTAGATACCTATTATTTTGATATGGTATCTTGATTGTATTAATCTTTCATGTTTTTATCCTGATGATACTAGTATTCTAAAGATTATTATGTTATATCGGCTTGGCTGGGCTGAATAGCTAGGAATTAGGAATTAGGAATTAGGAATTGGAAAGTAACGAGTAGATTGATTAAAGAGTAAATACCCATAGACGATTCTTTATATCTATTGAGTATTCATTTGTGAGGGTGAATATGAAGTTATACCCACCCAATCAGATGTTCAAGGTTAAAAAAGTGAATACCATCCATGGTTACCTATAAAAAATGCACCCACCTTGATTATAACCCCTGAATACACTACGTCATCCATTGATAAAGGGTCGGTTAAGGTTACCCTACTAAGTAATTATGACCTTGCAAGCCTTACAAGGGGCACTAGCAAGTAAAGCGATGACATCTGTTGCAACTAGAGCTTGATTTTCTGGAGTGGTTGGGTGATTTGAGTGCAGATGAGGTAGCTTGGATTGGTTTATTAGATTTTGAGATGAGATGAGATGAAGATGAGGATATACTTTTATATATCAAAAGAGAGGAAGTATACGATTGATTTCCTAGTAGAAAGGATAGTTTAATCCAATAGGTAGTTTAATCTCCTTACGCTACCAACGCTACCAATAAATAAGCTCCCGCTGTGGCTCTTTTCCCCAGTATACACTAGAATAGTTGATATCAATGTGACATAAAACGGTGTCATTTCAAACAGCCAATCCGTATCACGCTTGCACTTTAACATATTTTTCAACTCTTCACTTTCTTCACTTCACTCCACTTTCAGTCGTCACTCCATCCTCGGCAAGGGGCTCGCCAGGGTGCATGATACATCATCAGGTACCAAGGGAAAAGCTACTGGGTATGACGACGAATGCCCCAAATACCAATCATCCTGTCGACCCTTGCAGAAAACAAAAAGATTCCTTGTTTGTTGACTTGTTAGAAGCAAGACCAAGTTATGTACCTAGTAATCTAGTAACCAACGCACCACTTTATATGTCACTTTCCTTATTACTACTAGGGTAGGTATCTAGTAACAAGAATTTAGTTTATTTAAGCGCTTAGATATCCTCTTCTTTCTTGCTTTGATATTTGGAGATTGATTGTTAGGTTTTCCTATACCCGGCATAATTGATAAGACTCTATTTGAAGTCGACGTCGATCTAACAACTCACTCATAACTCTCATACCTCTCATACCTCTCATACCTCAATCATAAGGTTAACTTAATACTACCTACTTACAACTTTCCAAGCGCCCAAATCTCCCAACGCATTTACGAAAATCCACATCTACACTCCACCTCCTCCCATCCATCATTCATACAAACAACCACACACCAAAACCAACTCCCCATCCAACCATCAAAAATGGCCACCGGCTTCCTCCACCACATCGGCACCTTTCTCCTCTTCGCATCCTCCATTCTCCTCCTCATAACAACCATTTCCGCCCCCGTCATAAACGATATCGGAATCCTCAAGGTGAAATTGACCAATGGAACGGATTCTTCTCACTCGGTGGTTTCGTTTGGGACCTTTGGGTATTGTGTTTTAGATGTTGATTCGTAAGTTAATTTTTTTTTCTTGCTTTTTTTCCAAAAAAATATATCTGGTTTTCTTATATGAATCTCTTGTCGTGTGATTGTAATCATCTCAATCATGTACCTTGGGTTGAGGAATCGAGGGACCAATGAATTGCTACATCATATCGTCCACACACTAACCCACACCCCACAGCAACGGCAACGACTACTGCACCAAATCCCACATCGGCTACAACCCCGCCTCCATCATCTCCCGCTCCGACCACACCAGCTTCTCCACCGCCTCGGAAACCACCACCAAAGCCCTCACGCGCGTCATGATCCTCCACCCCATCGCCTGCGGCACCATGTTCATCTCCTTCCTGCTGGCCCTCGGCGCCGGGCTCATCGGATCCTTCCTCGCCTCGCTCGTCTCTAGCATCGCCTTCATCATCGCATTAATCGCCATGGCGTGTGATTTTGCCCTGTGGGGAATCATTAAAAATCATGTGAATGGGAGTGCGGATGATAGTGGCAGTCATGCGTATTTTAGCGTGGGGATTTGGTGTGTTTTGGCGGGGATGCTGGCGGGGTTTTTGGGGACCGTCTTGGTTTTTGTGACGTGTTGTAGTAAGAGGATTCATGAGAAGAGGAGTCGGAGGGGCGGAGGGGAGAAGGGGTATGTGGGGGGT
>NGKG01000004.1:872956-895048 GCA_002162505.1 Myriosclerotinia scirpicola
ACTATTATACTATTATATTATTATATTATTATATTAATATATTAATATTAATAATATTAACAAAAGAATTAATATATTATAATTATTATAATTATAAAAAACAAGCCGACTTTAAGCCTGCAAGCTAATATAAAATATGCAATTAATATAATTAATATAATTAATATAAACTTTAATACAATTTATAATAAAACTAAGCTCAAATTAGACTTTCTCGAAAAGCAAGGGGTCCGGGGGCTCGCAGGCCCCTGGTATATTATAAATTTTAAAATGTTTCCCTTTTTTGTATTTATAATTATTATAAATTTTCGAATATAAAATGTATTCTCCGGTATTAAGGTTTTGAAAACCTAAACGAGGAGTAAGAGTTTTATAGTATATAAAAGTTTCTTTTTTAATTTTTAAAAAAATAATAAAAAGGTTTAATATAATATGTTTTTTTACTATATAATACTAGTTCGATTCTTTATTATAAAATTTTAATAATAATATTCTATAAAATTAAAATGTTTTTGCTTAAGGAGAGCTAGTCTATAGGATAGAAAGACCTAGGTACTAGGTATATAAAGTCGTTGCCGAGGCACTAGTGCCAATACGTGCACTGGCCTAATCTGTCCGGTACGGTCATACAATTCCCGACAGTAATGTTTATTTTTGCTTCGATTTGTCTGGACTTTTGGGACTAGAGGCACTAGGTAGGTAGTTGTATGGCTTCCAGCTGCTCAGATATGTTGAAAATTGTACAGTAGGCACTTATTGTAAGGTAAAGTTTCCATATCAGATGACAGAAAAGAATGTTGGAGTTTACATTTCAAGTGAAAATTAAAAATATATTGACATTAATGTTTTTACATCCTCAAAGAGAACTCGCAACTCCTCGAAGATGCACTAAGGAATCCTGTTGACACTCATGTATGCACCTCAATTGAGATGATGCTATCTAGTTAGTGACTAGAAGAAAATACCCATGGTCATATAAGACCGAACAGCCCATATCACAGTGAAACAATGACCTACTCAACGACTACACACCAAACATCAAACATTGTCTTCCCCACTTCATCTTCTCCACCTCTCCTCTTCCTCCTCATGAAAATAAGGTATCTGCAACCTCTGACCCTCTCCCTTCGCAGCCGCCAACTCCCTCTCCACAATACTAATCGCGCACTGCGTATCCCACAACCCCTCTCTCCCAGGTACTTGAGCCAAAATCTCAATCGCTCTCTCTTTATGCTCCATATCTGGACTGCGAACAGCCGTATATACCAACGGAACAATCAACCCGGTATCGACAATAAATCTCGGAATTTTCTGCGAGCTCCAATACGCTTGATCTTCGAGCACCGCCGCTTCGGATAGATCCAGCATCTCTTGGAATTTAGAGCTGGGTATGTACGGCTCGACGGCATTCATGGAGAAGAGGAGATGATGGGCTTTGAGGATAGATGCACCTCGGATACGGACGGGTCTTGCAGGATCGGGGGAGGTGGTGTCTGGATGGTTGGAGGTTCGTTCGATATATGCATTTAGACGATTCGACCAATTTTCCAACGCAATGAAATGGCTTCGTACCATGGGTCCGAATTCACTCGTGACCATCTCCTCGTTAACATAGCTCCAATTTGTATAGCGCGCGTGCCCTATATCTGCCCCAAGCGTTCGTAAAGAATAGCGAGCTTCTTCGAGTGATTGGAAAGGGGTGAACTGGGAGGTCGAGCAACCTGCTCGTTTCAATGCCGCCCAGAATGCTCCACGGTCGACTCCGGCTCTGGGACTAATAAATGCTGCAATTTGTCCTCCTAATACTAATAACAGTGGAGAGTAGTCCCGCGCGCATTGTGCTGCCACTGATGAAGGGGCGTTGGTGGCGTTTATGTCGTCGAGGATCTTGAGTCCGGATCTGAGATGGACCAGTGCTGCGGCTTGATCGCCTGCGACACAGTCGAAACAGATGAATAGAATGCATGAAATCAATGTCATGTCCAATGAATGAGGCTCGCGGGCTAACGATTTGCGCAATATCTGAATGGCCTTTGTGTATTGACGGAAAGCGAAGGCTTGCATGGCATTTCGCTCTAACGCCTGTGGCTGGTAGTAAGTTTCGGTGTAATTTCTATGGATGGCACCTAATGCGAGAAGAACGTGACGAATGGACGGCTCAACGGTAGCAGCTTGGAATACCTTCTTCTCCCAGAATTCGGTGGAAAAGTCCCCGGCGAATTCGCGTGCTGTATGGGTGCGAAAGAAGTCCAACATTACTAGTTCGAGAGGGCCTTCGAGAGCATTAGATGGCACGCCCACAGGTATGGAAGACTTTTTCTTGGTGCCATTCCGTTTCTTCAAGTCTTCGATGATCTCATATCCATCGCAATGCCGTCCCGTAGAGGTACATCTCTTACAAAATGGTTTCTCCTCTCCACATTTGACTCGACGAATTCTTCGATGAAGGTGAGTTAGAAAAGTGTCCAGAACACTAATCCAGTGTTTCACTTACTTGCAAGTTCTACAACCCGTTCGAACAGGCGTCCCACATATGCGATATCGATGTGGTAGTTTCGCCATAGCTCCCTTCGACGGTTTTGCCGTTCCCGGCCCTGATGAAGAAGAGTGGTTGGACATAGAGCCAAGATGATTTATTGAAGAAGTTAAGTCTGTTTGTGCTTAGCTAAACAAGGATATTAGTCTGGATTGAGGTTTGATGTCCGTAGTATAAATCTTCTTGGTGTTCTTGAATGTGAGGGGGTATAGGGTCTAAGAGATATAAATATTGTGCAACAAAAGAACTTCGGGGTACAACGACATCCCCTTCCACTCGTCGTAAGTCAAGATGGCTTCCATGGTTATACGGATAATGCTGACCACCATCGTCGTTGGGTCTGCGCCCCATGCCATCTACGGTCAAAACATGTGAATCTTGCCATCAGGTAGTCGGAATAAAGCTATGCAGGTGCGATTAAGCTCACCATATCACAGCTTCGATCATGATAGATACATTGTACACTGCTTCGATCATGATAGATACCTAGTACCCGCGCTTTCAATCCAATAATCTGATGGAGAGCTTGATTGCGGCCATAGTTGACGGATATCACCAGTATAAGACGGCCCAATTATCCTTTTCTTAAGTAAGCCGATACCCTGGTAACCTATTATCAAACATGATTCGTTCTTGAAGACTAACAAGTGAATGGATCTTATACGGTGTATGCAGACCATAATACCTACAGACCTTACCTAGGTAATACCTACAGAATGTCAATTTCCCTTTTCCCCCTCATCAACCGAGCAGCCCAATAATACATGGCTTACCGCGTGTTGCACAGACGTAATTGATTCTAGGGCCATCGGTAACAATACCGTTTAATCTCCACGTCACAGCCCTACAGAAATATGGAAGGTCTCCGCCGGCAGTCTTATCCATCTCTGTAAAAATCATGTACGAATCATGTGAAGGTCCGCTTCTTATGTGACGTGCGTCGGGTCTAAATAGGTTCTTCTGTTGTTCTTAGCCGACAGCATGGTACATAGGTGATTGCCTCCATGCCACTGTAACATTAATCGGACGCAAATCACACTTCTGTATTTTTCCAATTCATGAATCTCATATGCAGAACTCCAGATTCCAATCAAGCATCGACACTTGTTGGTCTCATCGAATCTAGACCTAGCACATCGAAACGCATCATCCTCATTATGCTTCTTCTCACCGTTGCCCGCCCGCAACATCAACAAATTCCCCGATGACCCATTGCAAAGCTCGAAGTCCTGAAGTTGTTGTTGATAATACTTCATAATAGAATCCTTCGCCTGCGGATAAGATATTCAAATTTGTAATCCATTTGCGTTGTTTTTTCGGATTTCATCTTACAGATCATGGCAAGGCGTCCCGGTACCGGCCATCAAAAAGAATAAGATTCGACTTGGTTGACGCATGCTTTCCGGAGCGATTTCGATCGATATTTACCAAGAACCAGGAAAACAGTCACTGGGTGAAGTTTTACGATTGCCGCGGATGGCTAAATTGAGATAAGGCATCAATCCATACCTATCCATGATGATACTGCCATGAAGAAATTCATTTCTTGAGATCAGTCGTGGAACATAAGCTGCATTTATGCTCTCATAATGACATGTGTGGGGAAGCTTAGATGAGTCTTAGAAGATGTTCAGATGAGGCATATTATTGGGGGATGGAAAGAGGTGCCCGGACTAATTACTTGTTTTCGCTATTTCAACAGCCGCACTACTCGACGATAAATCTACTGTCCAATCCCGTTTTGAGAAATGCCTGATCCCATCAAAGGTAACGCAATCTCACCAACATGAAGCATTTCCTGGGGTAATCCATTCGATTCATGAACCAAAGCTAGATTCATACACCCACCAGCCAGCTTCTCTCCATTCTGGCCTATCCTTATTATCGCCACTTCCAACCTCCACAATTATTTGTAAGGCACTCTGCCATGATATCCCACGCTCTCCAATGCGTCATCGCCATATCGATTACTGTAAGCAATATCGATTTCCTCCTGGAAAGCTTCTCCTCGAGTGGCCTCATACCCCTTTGTCTTACTGCTTCCGCCATTCATATCCTTCAACATAGCCGCGTTCTTATCATCCTCAGGCAAAACATAAACACCCCTCTCTGTAGTCTTCGTATGTGTCCAAATATCCAAGGCAAGCGCCGCCAGAGTAGATACCGTCCCAACCAAAGTAAATGTCCATAGAGCTTTGTACTCCCTACAGACGCCGACTGCCGTGCCACTCCTCCAAGTCTGCACATCACATCTCTTCTTCAACGTATTACTGAGATTCCAACTCAGAAATCCAAACCCCAACATCCAAAAAATCGATGCCGTACCATTGAGCAAACAATTAAATTTTGGCGACAAGTAAGTGAAGTTGTAGAGAGTAATCGTAAGCGTTAGGGCTGCGACCATCGCGAGTGATATTGAGAGTAGCACAATAAAAGTCCATGGGATTGGGAATCTCTCAACACCTAAACGCTTGTCAGCATGCATCTCTTTCACATCTCACCATATCGACCCGAAAAGAGATGGATGCATATACATACGCAGATAATACATAAAATACGCCATAATGCCTCCCACAATCGCGGCCGAAATCAATTGTGCACAACGTAATCCATGGAAAGCTATGCGTGGATAGTGGGATGGAGCGACTTTCGCACCTCGTCGACGAGCGTTGGTGTTCATATTGAACGACGCTTTGTCAAAATGGATGTTGACGTGAGAAAATTCAAGAGTACTAGAAATCGAAGGAGAAACGCAGGACAGTAAAGAGGAGAGAGATTGTGTTCATGTCAAGAACTATCAAACATAATAACAGATCCAAGGTATACGAAACTTTACGTACAGCCGTTCCCACGAAACATAGCGCTTACAATTCACCCATCAGGATATTGCAAAGGCACGAATCAGCCCCCAACAAATCTAACTCTCAAACACAGCCCCAAAGTACTTTCAAGGCGTAGAATGCCAGAATCCTACCTACTCCTCAAGCATCTGATCTTCCGTACATGCACCGCCTGGTCTGGTGGTCCTTGTATACGTGTTTCCGACTCTACTCCGTATATATACTCTGTCGTAATCTTCTCAGCAGGATTAATGTAGAAGCATTATATAGCACGAGATAATTTCGGACAATGAAAGTGGTTGGTAAGATTAAGGTTGGAGTCGTAACAAGCTTCACGGTTGCAAAACTTTTTAAGCCACCCGACCCTGCAAGTGCCTACCTAAGGTTAGGCTTTGAATAGGTAGTACTACCGGGACTGATTTTTAGCGTTTGGTGGCTTCATATTAAGCTTCCGGAGCTAGATCTACATACTAATCAATGGATCTAACAACATCTTTGCTTCAATGTTTTCACCATGACAAACATTCGATGTTATCCCATGCGATAAAAGACCAATTTATCAGTGAAGATAGATTAATTGTCACATCGTATCCCAGGGATTCCGTTCAAGACTGTCGCCGTGGGTTTTAATCAACATCATAGAAATAGAGCAAACCAATATCTAGATCATGAAGGAGCGTAGAGCTCACTCGAGACTGACATGTTTCTAATCACAAGCCCATGGTGAAACAGCCCATTCACCGGGTCACTCACTGCAGATTGAGTACTGCCTGTCTGGTCTTAATATATGCATTTCTTTTCCCAATATCAAGACAAACAGTTCGCCCTTCATGTTCCCAAAATGGGAACTTTGGTAGAGATAACTCTTCCAAGGCGTGCACTTGATGTCTGCTAGCTACATTCAGTTCTTCCTTTTCTTTTTTGAGACAGAAATGGCAGCGCCCTTTTTAGCGGTAGTAGTGTTCTTTAATTTGGCTGGAAGTAACTTTTGCTTAGGTGCTGAAGATGATTTTAGAGAACCCTTTGATACCGCCGTTTTGCGTATCGACTTCTTAGAAGAAGGCTTCGGAGCAGAACCCTTCGTTGTTACATTCGTCTTTCCAGCTTCAGGATTTGCGGATACTGATGCTTCCTTTTTAACAACAGGCTTCACTGTTGTAGTTTTTGTCTTTTTGGTCGCAGGCTTTGAGGAGATTGTCTTTGTCTTCTTCGCAGCCGGTTCGGTCTCGATAGTGTTATCGGCAGATCTCTTCATAGACTGCTTTCTCGCAGCGGGTGGATTTTCTACTGGCTTTGTGGTTGCAGGCAACTCCTGCGCATATCGTTTCTTGAGTAGTACCTGTGATTCTGCGAATGTGACAATTTCGTTGGTCTCACGATCAACCACGCGCATATTGTCCTGAAAGTTCAATATTGAGCGCTCATTCAAGACATGAACTCAACAACATATTCGAAGTACTTACCTGGCTACTCAAAAGATCTCGCCTCAGCTTATCCAGCTTTGCTTTTTTGAACCTAGCCGGCATCTCTTCTGCCTCTTTCATGATCCTCTCTGTCTCAACCTGCCTAGTCAGTAACAAGTCTTTCCTCAGCTCGTTTAACTGGTTTGTCTCAGCTTTAAGCATTTTTTCTGCCTCCTGTCTCATCTTCTCCTCTGCGGCCAATTTTTTGGCGGCTTCTTTTTCCTCAGATTTTTTCTTCGCGGCAGCGGCGACTTCGATCTTCCGTTTCCACTCTTGCTGGATGACCCTCCGGCTATCAATAGTCTTTTGGTCGTTGTGAAGAGTCCATTTTCCACTTTTGTTCAAAGAATAGGTGAAGATGGTCGCGTTGTCCCAAGAATTCTTGTCTACTATATTTTAGCGCAACGACAAGTTGAACGATTTGATATGAGTAGATTGAGACATGGGTAACTTACTTCCTTTGATTTTCCATAACAAATCACTCAATAATTGCCTTTGGCTTACCACCACAACCTCTAGGACTTTTTGGGCTTCCTGTAAAGACAAATTTTTCCCTGTCAACCATCCCATAACGAAATCAGCATCGTTGGATCTTGACCTAGAATCTGGCGGTTCCACAACCCAAGACCCATTGCTCACGTTTTCTTCACCGCCCTCTCGCAAAGACCACGGCACCCGTCCATTTCGACCTGCGAGTGCAGGCATTGGTTGTATTAGGACGCCTCTGCTTATCGCCTCGCGAAGTCCCTTCCGAGCAGTTTCCAGACATCGCTTCATTGGCGACGAGAAAATGTGTGTGATATAGCCTGCGTGTTTTCGCATGTTTTCGTACAGCTCGTCACATTGTCGCTCTCCCTTGAGACACAAACCAAAGTCTTCGCTACCTTCTTTGTAGTTCGACTGTACTCAGGGTCAGTTATATTCCGTGACTAGAGGATGATATATTGCAACAAATACCGAAGCATGGCGAATGAGATGTACAATTATGAATGGAGGTCTATCTGTAGTCGATTTAGACATTATGGCGTATCGAAAACAACTGACTGGGGGTGAAATACCAAGTATCTACCTAGAAGTCCCAAAGAGCTCAAATTCTCAAATTTGATCGTCCAAGTCATGGAGAGAGTTCTTCCGAGCGATATATAGACAATCGATATTGTCTCGCACGCGGCACTTCAAACTGCAGCATCTTCGAGCAGAATTTGAGAATATGCAAGAACTTGCGGGTCGGTCAATAAGTACCATCTTGAATAATTTGGTGTATGCATACTTGGATGAAAGAAAGAAATTAAGGGAGTATTCACACTAACATGATAAGAAACCTCGTGATATTTCTTTTGTATCGATGCGACTAGTTGAGGATATTATATGATGGTCAAGAAACCACCCCCTTTGGGTAAAGTGACTGGGAGATTTGCCGTTGAAGTAGTCGAGATGTAGAGAGTGGTTAGGAAGCGCTAGGGCTGTGCGTATACAGAATAGCATAAAGCTGACCTTGGTTAGGAAGATTTTTGTCGATTTTCTTTGACCGGAAGAGTTGGGATTGTTGCCAGCATGTGCAGTTGGACCCTTCGCAATGAGGTTGGAGATGTTTGTGTACCAGATATGTTAGTATCGGTTCATCTGTATCATGGAGCCACGCGATGAGATGTTTCTTGTATGGATATATAGATAGTAATAAGAGCTTATTGAATATCGAGGGGATATCGTCGGACTGCCTCCATTTCATACAGTATATCTATCATGAATGAGAGATTTTCTCCTCACTGAGTTTATAGTAGTAATGATTTCCTCATCACATATATCGAACCCATTCATGATATGATCTCCTCGAATCCTCCATATCTCCCTCATCTTCCCTCGCGCCCCAAATACCCATAATACCCTTCTCCTCAGCTCACTTCTCAACATCAAAATCATCTCCCTCCAAAACCAGCTCATCACCATTTCTAGAAACCAGAAGCCTAAATCCCCTCAAACAACTCCACAACTCCATATTCATCTCTAGGCTCTCACCCCAGAATAAATGTTCAAATCCTATCAATAGCTTCATCAGCTGCTTCCAAAAACACAACCGAAAGGGCATCCCTTGTGACGTTTACGTTTTTGTTGAATATAATATCGTGATGAAAGCTATTTGTTGGGAAGGAATGGGTTTGGAATTTCTGTGATGAGAATTTTTCGATTGGGGAGGAGGATTGAGGGTGGAGGTGATTTATTTGGAGATGGAAGATTTGGAAATGGTGGGATTTAGAGGGAGGTGAGGGAGTTTGAGTTTGCATGAGGAATTGTGGGTGGGAATAAGTATATGTAAATGGAACTATTTTGAGAATTATGTTTTCTCTGCGTGGGATTGGAAGCACTTCTAGATTTACAAAGTTGCAACAAATAAGGGGTTGATTGGGTAATCAATGGTTGAGTAATAATCATATAGGGAGGGTGTAGGACTTTGTAAGGTGTAGATAGGTGTACCTTTTTGCACAAGTCGTCTTTATAGATATGCAACAAAAAACACAACAGAAAGATTGCTTTGGTGAGGAGGAAGGCCGAAGTGAATATTCCAATAGAAATGGGATGATAACAAAAGGTGACAGCGGCGACAAGTAGGTATGTAAACCCCGATTTACAAACTTGGCACTGACCATATGAAGAAAATCATCATATCCCGTGGTCCCGTCATTGCCACCAGATCCAAACTTCTTTGAATTTCCCCTTTGGGATACAAATGAGGTTATTCAGAAATATTCAGACTTGTAGACATGCAACAAAACTTCTCTGTTCTGAAGCTATTGGCTAAGAATTGAAGAAGTGAGTGAATGTATGAAGTGTAGATAGAGTGAAGTTCGCAGACAACTACAAAGATAAGTTCACCTTGAAATTTTTGATGAGCTTCAAATTTTGAACTTCAAAGTTTAAATCTCCTCATAGAAGAGGATTCGGAGAGCAAAAAATGAAGCTTTTGGTTTTGGTAGGAGGAAGTGATTTTGAAGCTATTCAGAGATGGCATGTTTTGTAGACATGCAACAAAAAGAAGTGGATGGATGATTGGCTATAGATAGATATAGGTTCAAAGATGATGATCAGACGGGATATATGTGGGATGAGAATATGAGGCGGCGACGACATATCTTTGAATCCGAGATTGATGTTGGCTGGATATGAAGACAGCCTGTTATGCCATTGCCATCGCCATGATGTTCAAGTTTTGAATTTCCTTTTTGGGATGGAGGTTGAGGTTATTCAAAGTTCTATATACTTGTAGAGGTGCAACAAAAAGAAATCAAGAGGATAAATCACGGGATGTGGTTGGGAATGAAGACTGGATGGGATAATACTGAGGTAAAGTCTGAAACTGACAGGTAATATGTATTGTTGGAAGGTGGGACGAGACGAGATAGGGTAAGTAAATACTCATCAAGACTTACCAAAAGGGGTCTATATCTAATGAACAGATGAGAATTATTGAGAGTCACCTATCTCATAGATTCTTCATTTGATTTAGATTAGAAAGAGTAAAAGAGCGATATAACCATTGACTCATAAGTAAGCCAGACTTCGAGGCCCGAAAAGATAAACTCTATTTATCAATTCCACACCTTTAGTGATACAAAGGTGTCCTACAAACCACTGAATCCCTTGATAGGAAACCTAAAGTTCACATGATGGCTCTCAGCCCCATCAAGCGCCTCAACCTTACTCTCCTTCGCCTTTTCACTCGCCTCCAAGCTATCCCATCCCACAGCTGCGACAAATACTTCCCCCTTTCCATCAAAATCCTCGCGAGAAAGACCAGAGGTTACACCAGTGCAACCTGCAAGATCCTTGAACTTAGAGACTTGAGCCCGAAGATCATCTTCGGATGCGGTCCATTGTTTTAGAGTGAGCATTTGGACGAAGTGAGCGTCGATTACTTCTTTGGGGGCGTAGGGCTTGAATTCAATGACAACGATGTCTGGGGGAGCAGTGAGGACCGGTGTTACGTGGGCTAACATTTCTTGAAAGGCAGGGGATGCTGGAATGAAGAGTTAGTTGTATGTTTTGAGTTGAACAGAAGATGTGAATGATACTTTGAAATTTGTTTAGACCTTCCATGGACTCCCAACCAATGAGAAGCTCAAGCTTTTGTTGGTCCTCGCAGTGGGGTCCCCAGCTGGTGATCTTGTTAGCGATGGGTTGCGGGGTATTGATGATAGAGGGACAATACCGAGTACGAAGGTAGCCATCCTGTGCCTTCAACGTTTGAAGCATGAACTTGAGGGCATCCTTCCATTCATCGACACTACCTTTGACTGACAAGATGACTCTTTCGGTGATAGCCATAGTGATCGGCGGTGGGGTTTTTTTGGTGGTGATGATGATGATGATGACGACGATGATGAAGAAGAAGTAGTAGTAGAAGCTTTTAGATGGATTAAGTTTTTTTTTGAAATTGTGACAGACAATTGTTAGAAATGATTTTAATGTGATGATGTGGAATGACGAAGTGTCCGGCTGTTGGGTGACCTTATATACATATGACGGGTGGTGAACGTATAGGCATACTTATATCAACAATTCATGCAAGATGCATGATCCCACAGCGGCATTGTCGAAGCAAAAGATGAGCTCGCAACCTGAAGACGCCCAGATTGAAACATACGAAGCTGACATGGAGAAAGCCGCAAAAAGTGCCACTCTGTGGAGAGACCTTCGAGTGACAAGTCTGCTTTTCGGGTAATATCTGTGCGTTGACATACTGATATTAGGTAGGGGGGAAACCATGCTTCTGAAGGCGCTTCTAAAATTTCCTGGTGTAAGATTATTATCTCACTCACTTATGCAAGGAATCAAGTCTCTCCTATTCGTCAGCTCATACGATATGGCTTTCGGAAACAGCTTTGCGGCAACATCTGGACGGGCTGTTGCATGCATTGCCGAGTAAGAAAAGGCTGTTTCATGAAACGCACCCTCGGAGATCAAATGTTATAGCTACTCAAAACAAGGAAATGGGCACTGGTGTGGGGAGATTGCAATGCGATGCGATGCGAAAGATGACAGACGCCAAATCTTCTGAAGATGTACTTCAGATGTACTTACGGCAATAACGGCAATAACTTCACATACCTGAAGTATGGCAGAGGTGTATATAGACTGGTCTCCAAAAGGAGGTTTTGCATCCGAGTATATGATATGGCTCGCATCGCCAACTTGGCAATTGAAAGTGGCTGACTTTGAGTCCGAAAACTGAACGGCTGGAAATCTCGAAACACACACCGGACATCCAAAATCATACGCCTCGATCATGCACGCTCTGATTACGAAAAGGATATCCGAACGCATATGATATGAGATAGATTGAAAGCGACAAATATAGTACAGCTAACTCTCGAACAAATGCAGTTGTAATAGTCCGCAAACCGAGGGGATTGGGGAATACCAAACAAGTCGGATAAGTAAGGATCGAAACCAAAACCACACATTCTGTTAAGGGTACAACCAGACACACCAACAGGCTATTGTGATCAGCAGAATCGAATCGATCTATCAGAAGAGACTAGATCATATCAACATGAATGGAAATATGGTGAGTAGTCGCTGATTGTTGAATTGAAAGGGTGTATTTGATGGTAGACATTCCCATGGCACCAAGTATCGAACGAGATGGCATGGATTCTACAGCTAGAATTGTAGAATCGAAACATCGTTGTGTAATATTCTAATGAACAGGAGAGTGCGTTCGCAAATGTATTAGATTCCAGCGCAGATTCACACATACATATTGAATCATAACTTTCCAGTCCTCCGGTTGTAGTCCAGAAAGACATTCACGGTGGTTTCCGCGGGAAGCAAAAGGAACAGAACCAACTATGCCTGAAACTATAGTACGAGGTACGAGTAGTATAGTGAAGGGTTTCCGGTCACGGTCCACAACACTCAAAAACATTTTAACTTCATTCAAAACACGTGATATTTGGATCCACAATCTTGCATGTTTTTTGTGTAACCATGCGGCCAATTGAGGGGCAAGCATGTTCGCAAATGTTTTGGAGCAAGTGAGATTAATTTATTATATTGATTTATTATATTGATTAATTATATTGATTTATTATTGTGAGCGCTTTTAAGCGCTAGGTAGCGTTATATAGCATTAAGCTATATAAATAGTTAGATAGTTTAGTACAATAAAAAACAGATTTACAATTATATTTATAAAGTATTTATTATTTGGTAATAAATTTAACACATTAGCTTTAAATAATCAATCAAATATAATTAAATAATTTCAAATAACTAGCTTTTATTAACATTAAAAGAACAATTTAATATAAATTAAATTAAGATATCAAATAAAAGTTTTTGATGGAATATAAAATTATCAAACAAGTTAAACACTTTTAAACGTTTTTAAAAACAAATTATAGTTTTATAAAGCATATTTCAACAAAATTGCAATAGATAATTGCAAAGATCTGTAATAAATACTTATTTTTATCTTTTTAAACATTAGCAAACAATAATAGCAAAAGATGTATTAAATTAGATAATATTGTAGAAAAATTTTTTCTAGGAGATTAAATATTAAATAAACCAGTATTGTAGCGGGTAATAAACAGTTTTAAATAGGATATTAATAATTGAATTAGAAAATTAATAGCAATTAAAATCGAAAAAGGAAAAAGCAATTTGGGTGATATAAATAAGTGTATTGTGGTTGCCAAAAAGATTTCGAATAACCAAAGCTCTAAAACAATTGATTTGTTTGAAGATTTATTATTAGGCAATTTGTTTTAGGTAGTAATATTATCAATTACTACAATCTTACTACAAAGATTCTTATTAGATATTATTCTAAAATAAACATTTGGTTTATTGGTAGTTGGTAATGCTTTAAACTATAGATTATATAAACAAAATACAAAAAATAAAAAAAAAATATTATATACTACAATAATTGCTTTAAAAGATTTAAAAACAATAGTAAACAATAGTAGAGATTTATTTCTTAGTTTCAACTATAAAAATAACAATTTGAACAATATAAATTTTAGCAATGTTTTAGCTAAAACTGGCAATACCCTGATAAAATTAGCCAAATACAATGTAAAAAGAAACAATACAAAAGATAAATAAGGCTAATAGTTTAATCAACAATATAATATAAATCAATATTTATCTAAATATAATAAAAAGTAAGATTTCAATAAAGTACAAATAAAGCAACTATTAGTAACTATTATTTAACAAATTAGGGAATAGTTGTTTTTAACCAGATTATTGAATCCAGATTATTAGTTAAATAATCAGCCTTATTAATAATCTTTTTAAACAAAAAATATAGATTTCTTTAATCCTAATCAAAAAGATATACAAAATATAAGAATAATAATAATAAAAAAATCAATAATATATATTAATATTTACATATTTACTTTATATTTGAAACATTTAGCGTTGATTAATGGCGAAATCGCTATTATCAAAATTTTTCTGAATTACCTACAAAGCATAATTTATGCATAGTATATAACAAAACTAATAAATATTAAAAGAATATTTATAATAATTATAACAATACTAGTATTATATAACATCTTAAAAAAACGCTTTAAAATATATTCAGAAATAGCAATGTAAAACTTGTTGAAAAATAAATATTATATTGAGGATTTACAAAAAAAAAGGATTATATAGAGTTTCTCTAATGTTATACTTTAAAACGCAAAGGTAGTAAATATAGCAATGAAATATAACTAATTGATAACGATATAAAACAAATTGTCCCTAGATTTTCAACTTTTTATTAAATACCCGCAATCTAATATTCGCTTAACAAAATTCTTTAAGCAGATCGATAATTTAGAACTAATGTTTTAAACAATAATTAACTATCTACTAACACACAATAAAGAATAATAAAAAAATTATAACAATTTTAATAGAGGTTATATACAAAATGGTTAATGTGAATCTAGCAATCAAAATCGATATCCTTATGCGAGCTAACAATTATATAATCAATTACTAGCATTTATATACAATTAATTACTAATACTTGTTTACAATGGAAATTCATCTTTAACCTATCCTCTAATATAATAACAAACAAGATAGCTTAATTGTACTTTGTTAATATTATTATAATATAGCAGGCCCATAAACAATATTAAATTTAATTATAATTAAAATTATAGATAACAATTATTTAATAATAGATAATTAGGATATACAGTATTAAAGCAAATAGTATTTTAAATATTAATCAATAAAAAAAGCTACAGCAAAAATAACATTTATAACAATAATCAGATAAAGTTTAAACTAGGATATAAAGGTTACATAAATTATAATAAATATAATTATTAAAATAATTAAGGGTAAAAGGAATAAAATATTAATAATAACTTTGTATTATCAATTTTTATTAGATTCTTTAAACTTAAAGTATACCTTAAAGATTATAATAATAAATTATTTAATTTTTTTATTATAGTTATAACATTTTATTACATATAATTATTATACTATTAAAGATGTAAGAAAGAATTTAGTTTATATAATAAACTATTTAAGCATTTATACAAAAATTATAATAAAGTAGAATTTGTATTAATTTGTAATGTGATTAAAGATAGTATATTTAGGAAAAACATAATTTTTGTTAATTTATAAGCAAATATAGATAGATATATCAAAGTAAAGTATAGTTTTTGCAAATAGCATTTTATAATAGTATAAGTATGTTTTAGTATAACAAATAATATATTATTTAATATATATATAAATATAGGTTTATAAATAATGATAGCCAAAAAGGATTAGTTATTGAATGTAACTAATGATATTTTGGTTTATATTTATACTAAACCTATTAAAATTAAAAGTGTTAAAGGAAATAGTATATGGTTAATAAAATATATTATAATAATGTTTATATTTTTAGGTATTAAAAATAATAGGGAAGTTATTGTTTGCTTTTATAAAGAAATACATTTAATAAAAGTATTAGCAATAAAAATGATTATTAGTAATAATATTTTTATACTAAAAAATATTAACATTTTTGTATCCGAAAAATAAGCAATAATTATGTTTTGTAGTATGATAATCTTAATTATTATAACTATATAAGATTTGAAACAAAAACATTTTATTATTAAATTATTTAAATCTTTAATAATATTATTAGATCAATTAATTTTTATTACAGTTTATTATACAATAAAAAACAAAAGAAAGGATTTGTTATTCGAATTAAAAGAAATACTTTTATTGTTATATATATATAAATATAATACTAATTTCTTGATTATATTAGCTTGAAACAATTCTACTAAAAAAGTACGTTTGTTAGCAAATTTAACAATAGAAATATTAATAGATTTCGATTTTAATAAAGTATACAAAGTAATTAATAATATAGCAGAAATTATAAATCTAGTAATTAAAAGGTTATTTTGCTTAATAATAATAACACTAATTAATATTCCAGAAATAAATAAAATAATTTATTTTATAAGGGTAATAATATATAGAGATAAGTATACTACAATAGAATTTTCTAAATTATTAAAAAACTTCTTAAATACATTATAAAATAATATAGGATTTGTTAAATTTCCAAAAAAATATTAATTAATAGTAGAACTGCATTTAGGCTAGAAGATAAAATATAAAGGAAAGGTTAAGAAATACTTGCTAAACAATAAAAATCAAAAAACTTTAGAAAAAAGCTTTAAAACTTTAATAAACTAAAGCCAACTAAAAAAAACCTATTTTTCAATGTTTTTTACTTTCCTAGTTTTCGTTGTTAAAAGAACTTTATTAAAAAAAAAAAAGAAAGTATATATTATTATGAATATGCAAAACTTTAATAACAAAGTAATAGTTAATATATACCTAATACTATTACAAAAAGATATTTTGTATGTAATATAAGGATATAAGTATATTATAGTAATTGATTATATATTTTTCTTTTTTCAATAACAAATACATTTATTATTTAAACAATATTTTATAATAATATTATATATAAAATAATACATTTTCAATTACTTTCTGATAAAATTTTATAATTTATTAGTATATATTTAATGATAAATAGATTTGATTTTAAAAGATTTAAAAAACTTTGCAAGAGTATATATAAACAATATAATTGTTGTAAATTAAATCTTAAAGGAACATTTATATCATTTTTAGTAACTTTTTTTAAGATTTGTAAAATATAATATTGTGATATAGGGAGCAAAATGCTTTGTAGAATACTTATTAATGATTATTTTAGATTAAAAAGTTGATGTATATAGTTTATCTAATATAAATAACCACTTAGTAATACTATTAAAAATTACTTTCCTAAAAAATCTATAAGATTTGAAGTGTTTTTTAAATATTATAAAATATCTTTAACAATTTATAAAAGATTATATAAAAATTGTAGAATTATTATAAAAAAAAAAGATTTAGTTATTAAAAAACATTTTATATAAAAAAAAGATAAAGTACAATTTTATAATTTACAAAATGTTCAAACAATCTTTAAAAGTAAAAGTTATAGTTTTTAATAAAATGAAAGTAGCTTTGTAATAAAAATAAATATTAATATATACTAACTTACAACAACTGTTTTTTATAGATTTTAACATATTAAAAGTAAAAAGAATAAGCTTAATATTATATTATGTTAAGGGGGATATTGTTTTAAAAAAGTATTTTAATAAAACAAATATTTAGCTAATCTTATTTTTGTTATAATAACTAAAAAACACAAAAATAAAATATTAGCCTTTAGAATTGAAGATAATAGTTTTTATTTAGGATTTAAGGAAAATAGATTATATTATTCAATATAATATAATACTTTTTATTATTATATATATAGATTATAATATATTAATTATAATTACTAAAAAGTTAAACATTGCAATTATAATATTTATAACAAAGCTAAATTTTAAACTAATACTTGCAATAAAATTCATTTTAATATTTAACTTAAATATTAGGTATAAAGCAAAAAAAAAGAATATAATCCTAGATACTTTGTTAAGGTTGTTTTACTATAAAGATAAGGATAAGCTAGAGGTAGAATTAAGCAAATTGGAATTACTATTTTTAATTATTTAAAACAATAATTAACAATTGTTTAATTATATAATAATATTAGTAAAAATAAACAAGGAATTCCAAAAAAATCTAATAAAAAACTACAAAATAGAACTAGCTTGGATTAAAATAATAAAAATGATAAAAGAAAATAATAAATTAAATATTAATGTAATAAAATTGCTTTTTCAAATCAAAAAAGATTTGTTATATAAAGTAAACAATAACAAAAGTTTAACAAAGCTTTATATATCGAATATAATATACAAGGAAATATTCGATCTACTATATAGAAATGATTATCCCAAGTATACTAAATTTATGGATTTGTTAAAGTAGAACTTTTGCATTTGTAAAATATTAAAGCTAATAAAAGAATATCTTTGTTATTATAAACAATACCAGGTATATTAGATTAAAAGATATAGGCTATATAGTGTTTTGCAACTAATTCTTATGCTACTTATATTATTTTATACAATTACTATTAACTTTATTTTAGTTTTATTAATAATAAAAAAAGGTTTCGATGCAATTATAATAGCAATATATAAATTAGCGAAAAAAATAATACTAATCGCTAGAAAAACTATATGAATAGTAAATGAATAAAGTCGAATATTAATAATGAAAGTATACAAACTAGATTGAAGCTACTCAAAAGTTATCATTAATAATAAAAATCCAAAATTTTTGTTAGATTTATAAAAAGCTATTTTTATAGTATTAGATATATCGCTATTATATTCTATAATATACTATATATAAATAAATAGGTAATTAGAAATCATGAATTAGATTGCAGAAATATTATAATGTTATTATTTTAATAGTATAATAAATCTACAATAATGAATAATGTTAATACTAACATTATAATTTATATTGAATAACTTTTTCCAAAAAGTAATTAGTAAATCGTTTAACAAAATAGTATATAGTTTTATATTAAATAATATAATATAATTGCTTAATGTAATCAATTAAGGGCTATTTATATTGTTATTGCAAATGAATATTACAAATTGTGTGATATTTGCAGTAATAACAGTTAAATAGTAATATAATAAAAAATATAAACCTATCTTTTTTGAAAAAAAGAATCTAATTTATTTACATTTGTATAAAAAGTACTTGATTTTAGTTATTAATAATAAAAAGCTAATATAGTAGCGTATAGGATCTTTTTCAATTTTTAAATATGTGAGTATATTTGTTTATAAAATAAACATTCCAAAGTATTAAAAAATTCATTTAGTAATATTAATAATTTATTTAAAACTAACGTTTGTTAAAGAAGATCTATATTATAAATTAAAACCAAAATAACTAGATACAATAATTATAAAAGGCTATAAAGAATTTAAAATAAAACATTTAATCTGTAAATGTATTATTTTAATAAGTATTATTAAATATCTTGTTAAATAGAAAAAATATAGCCTAAAAATGAATTAATAAATATTGTACAAATACTTTGATTATATAACAAAATTAATCTACAACTTTGAATAAGAAATCGCTGTGGTTTTAATTATAAGTAAAGTGTATGAGTTAAAGTGTAAAAGGGGTTATTTGTATAAGGCAGAACTTATAGCGATATAATAATCAGGAAATAATTAGTTATCAATTATATAATAATAGCAATTACAAATCATTAAATTTATATCCCATATATTTTTATCCAGATTTTGTTTTTTTGCTCTTAAAAATTATCTTTCAAATTTCAAATTTATATATAATATTAGCATTTTATTTAATAATATAGATAGATCTTTTTGTAAGGAATATTGTTCATTGTTTATTTATTTTATTGATTTTGCAAATTGCTAGTGATAATAATCAAACATATGTTATTTAATATTAATAATCTAGTTGATATACTAATCTGCTTTGTAAAATAAAGTATATATATTATTAATTATAAAAAAGATATTAAATAAACAGTAATATAGTTACAAAAAGAAAAAGATAAAGTTTTATAATAAGGAAGTATATAAAGAATAAAATAAATTGTAAAATAATATAAGCAAAAGTGCTTTGAGTAGATTAATTAAACAAAGAAACTTTTAAAGGAAAGATATTATTAATATAGCAAAAGGTTTTTAAAGTTTGGTTTAAAAAACAATATTGGCAATTAATAAATATAGTAATATGGTGGAAAAAAGTAAAACAAACAAGAAGTTGATTTTAGCGAAAAACATAAAAGATTTGTTGTACAAATATATTAATTTAGATTTGTAATTAGACACAAAAAAAACAAGTAGTACTATAAGAAATATACAGAATTTATATAATGTTAAAATAGCATCAAAAAATTTCTTCAAGTTCAAAACTTTAAAGGGAATGTTATAAATAATTAAATATAATATGAGAATGTTTTAATTAATATTAATTAAAATAAAAAAGAATAAATAAGATGCTTTTAAAACAAAATACAAAAAGTAGTAAAAAGCTATTTATCTGGAATAGTAAATGGGGGATGGAAACAACGATTTAATAGTAGTATATTTTTAGCGTTGATATAATCCATTAGTTTTGCTAGAATTGTTTATTATGTAATTTCATAATTTCAAAGGTATTAATGGTTTTTTAGTATATATATTTTTAGAACCGAATATAATTGTAGTGCTTTTAAATACACCTATCTTTACCAAGGCTAAGGTAAATTATTACCCAAAAACATTTGAATCAAATGAACGTTTATATTTAAATTAGTTTTCATTTAATAAAACTACAATTTCGCTAAATAATAAAGTTTATATAATTGTAATTGGTTATGATAACAAGAATATTGTATTGTAAAGTAACAAAATACAAATTTATTAGAATAATATAATTAAATTTCTTATTTTTAATTATTTAGGAGCAATGGGATTAAAGCTAATTAAGGTATTATTAATTAAAACTTTTCTATTAAATTTAAGCTTAAAAAAAAAGTTGTATAATGTATATATACTAGAATTAGTAACGTTAATAAGATTATAGTTAAACAATAACAAAAATATACAATAAAAAGCGCTTTTTAGGATTCAATTAAAACATAAAAAAAAAAAAATATAAGTAATAACTTTAATCAAAAGTTTATAAAAAGCAAAAGTAAACGCCAACAAATTGAAATTGCAATTATCAAATATATCATCCAAATCCAATATAAATAACAATAGCCTAACAGTTAACTACAGATAGAACAAGAATATAATAAGATTGGTATATATAGTAATAAATGTTATAAAAATAAACAAAGTTTAAACGAAAATGTTGTGTTTAATAGTGGAGGATATTGGCAAAATGATAGATTTAGTTGCTTTAGCTATTGTAAAGATTTAGATATAGAAGGAGTAATTAGAAAAGGATAATGGTAATAACAAATTGATAAAAAGAATTACCAAAATCAAGAATATTTTTAATATAAAAGAATTAAACAAAAAAAATATGCTTTTGTATAATATTATTAAATATAATATTACAAATAAAAAATAATTAATAAATATTGAAAATATATATAAAAAAGTAACTCCTAAGTTTTTGAAAATAATAAATAGCAAAAGTATATGTATAATAATAACCCCAAAATTACTAGATATTGTATGTTTTTATATATTAAAAGAATATATTATAAAGGTAAACAAAACATTGATAAAAATTGATAATAAAAAGGTGTTAAATAAAAACAAAAATAATAAAAATATGAACAATAAATAATATAATAAAATAAAAAGAGTTTTTATTTCAAACGTTTTTTTATATCCTTTTCTAATTTATTATATCGATTTTAATATTTCTTTTTTCTTTTTTTTTTCCAAAACAGCAAACTTTATAAAAATTATACATTAAATCACATTAACGTTTTAACCTTCTAAACAAAAGCAATTAGTAATAAAAACATTACAGTTTTTTACATTAAAAGAAAATGTAAACATTCTTAAACATTAGGTAGCGTTATATAGCGTTAAGTTATATAAATAGCTAGATAGTTTAATACAATGAAAAGCAGATTTACAACTACACTTATAAAGTACTCATCAATTATATTGATTTATTATATTGATTTATTATATCGATTTATTATATCGATTTATTATATTAATTTATTATATTGATTTATTATATCGATTTATTATATTGATTTATTATATCGATTTATTATATTGATTTATTATAT
>NGKG01000004.1:907584-923512 GCA_002162505.1 Myriosclerotinia scirpicola
CCCGCCTTCTCCCTCTCCTCCCTCTTCTCCTTCAACCTCCGCAAAATCTTCCCACAAGCAACCGATAGAATCCGCCGCCTCCTCGCCATCAAATACAACAACCAGAGTCTCGGTTCCTCCAACCTGCCCAACCACTCGACTCGCTTCTCCCACACCTTTCTCCGCTCCACTCGCCACCACGGTAACTCCTTGAGTCTCTTCTCCAGATTCTTCTTCTCTTCTCCAAAGGCATGGAACATGTCTGCATATTCTGGGTAATTGTAATTTCCCGATTGCAGTTGGAGGAAGAGACGTGCTTCGTCGCATGTGAGCCCGACGCGGCGGACGCAGCTTTCGTCGGCCCAGAAGAGGTTTCCGTTGAGGGATTTTATGACGGGGGGGACGGGGCCTAGCTGCGCTTGTGAGTGGTGGTGGGCGTTCGTGGAGATGATGTTGTTTGGGGATGTGTAGATTGAGAAGCGGGCGGCGGTGCGTTTAGGGGTGGGGTTTGGGAGGAGGAGTTGGGAGGGCGATGAGCTATCGTTGGCGGGGTAGAGATCGAGGGAGATGGGGTCCTGAGATTCGATGTCGTAGGGCATTTTGATCGTAATTTATGGTACAGTGGAAAATGGACAATAAGTACAGAAGTGTTCAACGATGGACGATGCGCTAGGTGTATAGAAAAAAAAAGGAAAACGAAAACGAAAACGCAAAGCACTTCAAATCTATAATTCTCAAAAAGCTCTAATACACATTCACATTAAAATAATCAACAATCCAAAAGAAAAAATAACACGATCCGTCCCTCCATCCTTATACCCTTTCCCCAACGCAAAAAGGTGGCAACCACCAACCATCCTGCCCTCTGACTCTCCCCCTCCATACGCTCCCTCTAGGTACCAACGTGATCTCGAAGTCTGTATGAATATGAAACAACTGACTAGATATTGTTGACACTTGCACTCAATATCTGTACGCTGACTACAAGCGCCAAGAATTTGGGTACTCTGAGCCATAGGCGCAATGATTCCTATTGGTGGAGAGCGAGACAACAGCTTCGGATCTCGTGAGCACTTGGCTCATGATCTGTGGATGGGGTTGCGAGAAAAGATGGAAATTTAGGTTATTGGTGGACATGCGCCTTGCTATCTAATATTCTTAAAAACGTATTTTGGAGGGAGATATGTGTAGTATAATAGATATCAATACTACATTTGATATCGGATGGATGAAGACGGAATATCGGCGATATACTTCGTAGAAGATGGAAGATGGTGAGGTACAAGTGATTGAAAATACTAGGTAATTTACCGAGGCCGATAGGGAACAAAATGCATTTATACTAAAAATAGATTTTGGCCTGAGATGAATTTATACATAGTTTTTGGTAAAGTATTTGTAGTGAATTGATATTATTTGTTATCAAATCTTTATACATTAACTTTATAATATTTATTTTTATATATAATAAATCTAATTTGACTCTAAATCTAATTCTTTTGTATTTCTTTATAGATTTTCAAATTATTTATTTTATTATTATTTATACAACTATAATGTTTTAATTAGTTATTGATCTAAAGATTTATAAACCTTCAATTATAATCTAACATAATCAAAGATATAATACATCTATTATTTTAAATCTTATTAAAATCAAATTTAAATAAAAAGTAATGGTTAAAACAATTGCGAAATGTTTAAAATCTTAGGATCTTATTAAAAATCAAAAAGTTCTACAAAATAATCTTCTTCTTCAAAATCAAATAACTATATAGTTTACTCTTTTATTTAATAACTAAGAAATAATAATTATTCTTACTTCAAAAAGTTATATAATATCTATTCATTATATTAAAAAGATATATTTAGTTTTTGAATTGAAAAGAAGATTTACTATAAAGGAACACTATAAGCATAACAAAAAACTTTTTGATATACTAAAAGCAGAATTGGATTTGGAATTAATTAAAAAGTATAAAAAAAAGTTGTTATATATATATTTTAAATAATAAGGATATTTTATTTTATAATATAATATTATTTTAATTTTATTCTTTTTCATTATTATTTTATATTAATATTATTTAAAGATATATTTTATTATATATTATATATTCTTAATCCTAAAAGTATAAAAAGAAAAAAGAAAAGATTTTAATTAATTTGTAAAGAATATTAAGTATTTGAACCGAATTTCATTTAGTTTATTAACAAATATAATAAATTAGTTTATATTGGAATTGAAATTTATACTTGTATAGATGTATATTTCCAGAAAGTTATTTGGGTTTATGTAAAAATATGTAATAAAAAATTAGGATTAATTGTATATCAATATTTTCTTATTTATTTCAAAACTAAAATAATACCAAAGTTTTTTTATACAAATCGAAGTATAAAATTTCCTTTAATAACTAAAATATATTTCTTATTTTTTTGTAAATTAAATAATAAAGTTAAAGAGATTTTTGATTGTTTTTAATTTGAAAAAAGTATAAAGAATTAATAAATTGAATTATAATAATAAAAACTGGAAATATCATAATTGTTTTAATAAAGAATAAGTTTTCCTTATATACTTTAATCTAAATAAATCTTATCTAAAAAAATTTTTATAATAATAAAATTTAATTAAAACTTTTTTAAATTAAAAGTTTAAATAATATATATACAATTATATACTAATTTTTTTTAGAATTATTTTGATGAGTTAATAAAGAAACAATAATTTGTTAGTTTACATTATAAAAACTAAATTATTATTTTTATTATTTATATAAAATAAATTTAAAAAAAAGTTAATTAATATATTAATCTTTAAAATATTTATAATATCAAAAAGAATAAAACTAGGCTTTATTATATTGCTAATAAGTCATTTATATTATATAATCATCCTCCCCCTAATCATTTTAATTGTAAAAAAGTAATATTAATTAAATTATTTGAAAAGTTATTAAAGAATTATAAAGATTAGAGTATATTTTTATTTTTTTCCCTATTTATACAATTAATTAATATATTAAATATTAACAAATTTCTCCCTAAAAATATTATAAAGTTCTATATAAATTTTATTAAAAATATAAAGTATGATTTAGAAATTATACAATCAAATAACAAAACAACTAATAAAGACAAAATTTATATAATTGTTTATCATACTTTTTATCATTATTTTCAACAGTATATAGATTTTAATATAGAATCATTTTTATAGAATTCTTATATACCTACAAATAGATATATTAAGATAATTAAAAGAAATAAAACTATATATAATATAATTAAGAATAATTTGAGTTTTGTATAAGTTTATAAACGATATAAAAATTAAATTGTAAGAAATAATAATATAGAATATTTAATTCGAAATATAGATGAAGTAGAAATTGAAGATGATGAAATATAGAATCAAAATTGGATTAATAAAGGTTTAAAAAATTAAATTTATATATACTTTAGGGTTTTCTTTTCAATTTTCAATTATACAATTATTATTTTTTATACATTTTATTTCATTATATTTTGTTTTATTAAAACAATTAAAATATAGTTTCTTTATTATCTTATTTAAAAATATAAATATATTATAATAAATAAGTTTTGTTGCTATTATAATACTATTAATCCCGATCCTTAAGATTTTATTGATTTATATATATTATTACCAAAACCAGATTTTTTAATTAAAACCAAAACTATTTAATTACTTAAAATCAATTCAATTAAAAAACATTTTATTAATATTTTTTTAAACAATATATGGATAGTATAAAAAGCAATCAATTGTACAAATCAATAGAAAAGAAAAAAAGTGATTTAAGATCAAGGTTTTTATATTAAAATAGAGTTAAATTATTTTTAAAAAATAACTTTAAAAAGAAAAGGATTTAAATTCAAAAAACCAAAAAATACTTCAATTTTTAATGTTTTTGTAATAATATCTATTATTTTTAATAAAATACTTTATACCTTTTTTTCCCTAAATGCTTAAAAAAATGATATAAAGATTTATCAAAAGCATCTTTTAATCGGTATATTGGGTTTTTTCTTTTTTTTTTTATATATTTGGATTATACAAATACTAATTAATATATAAAAAAAGTTACTTTTAATTATAATAATATTGTAATCGAAAATTTTTATTAATAGTTTAAAGATTATATCTATTTATTTTTAAATTAGTTTTCCTATTAAATCTTTTTATAAAATCAAAATAAATATTAGGATTTCGTTGAAAATTGGAATAGTATTTTTATTGAAAGATTTATATATAATATTTAAATATGTAAAATTATAATAATTTATAATTTCGATAATTGTAATACTTTTTTAACATTTTTGGATTTTTCAGAAAATGTTTTTAAAAAGAAAAAAAAAATGTATTCTGTATATTTTTTTTTAAAAATAAATATTATAAATTATTTTTTTTAGGAATTTATAAAATTTATTTGTACAATTATTTTAATATTTTAATAAAATATATTTTTTAAATATAAATAAATTAAAATTAAGAAAAAAATAATTATTAAATAAGAATATTCTTTTTTTTAATTAATTAAACAAAAGTTTAAAATTAAAATAAAATCTAGCTTTAAATTACGGGTAAAAAGATTTAGATTAGATTTAGCTTTTAATATTCAATTGAAAACCCTAAATATTAAATATTTTAATATAAAATTTTCAATAATTATTAATCTTGTTTTAAATAATAATATTTTTAATAAAAAAGATTTATTTTAATTATTTATATAAATTAATTATATAACTTTAATTTTATAATATAATTTTTTAATAAATATTTGGTTATAATTAAGTTAATAAAAATATCCAAATGTTTATTAATAAAGTATTAAAAATCAAGGTTAAAATCTTTAATGACCCCCTTAATAAAAATATATAGCTTTTTTAAAAGCTTATAAATAAAATATATATTAAAATAAGTTCTGATTTACCTAAAAGAGTTTATTATATATAATTAATTAAAAACCTTAAATTTTATAAAAAGTTGGTTAATAAAAAGTTGAATAAGTAATAGGTATAATATTTGAAGTATTTTATATATTTATTTTTTTAATTATTTTAAAAAGTAAATATAATTAAATATTGTGTTTTTATTATAAGATTATACAATTGAAATTATAATTACTTTTTCTAAAAAAATAAAAGTTATTTAAAATAATTCTACAAAACTTTAATTTATTATTTAAAAAATATAATAATTTATTCTATTATTTTTAATTAAATAAAAACTTTAATATTATAATTATTAAGTAATCTTTTTATTTTGATTAGTTTATTAAAACCAGAATTTTAAATTATCTGAATATTATAATCTTTAATTTTATTAAACTTTACAATTTTAATACTTTTTTTATTTTAATAAATTATTAATAATAATACAAATAAAGCCTTTAATGCTGTAGAAATAATTATAAAAAACGATAAAGCTAAGAACTTAAATCTACGATCCTTTTTAAAGGGATCCTCTATATATATAATTAAAAATAAGTATATTTTATCTATTTGTCTTTATAATATATATAAAAATATAATTCTAATTCTTTAATTAATAACTATTTACTGTACTCTATATAAACTTAAATATAACGAAATACTTAATAGTATACCCTAGAATATTAAATATATATATTAACTAATTCCGTATGATAAAAAAGATAATAAACTTATCAAACTTTTTACCCTATTTTTTTTCAATTTTAAAACTCAAAAATACTCTGATTCTTATATCCCTAATAATTATAATATATTATTTAATGTTTATTTTAAAGTTAATAAAACATTATATTATTATATCCTTTAAAAAATTAACGAAAAATATAATACAAATGCTTCAAAAAAGTTAATTAAGATTATTAAATATAAAGTTAAATAATAAATAAATAAGAAAATATTAGATTTAGTATAATTCAAATATTTTGTTTAGGAATTATACAATTTAATTAACAAAATATTCTTAAAATTATTTATTATTTCTTTTAAAAAGCTTTGTGTTTATAGAGTGCCTTTACCTATGCTTTTACTTTTGCTATCCCGTAATTGATTTATTAATAGAAAAGCCCCTAAAGTATTTTCTCCTCTATTTAATTATACCAAAAAAAACTATGATGTTGTTTTGAACAATATCCTTTAATATATTCTACACCATATAAAATTGGAAGATAGTATTAATTATAATATTATATGACAATGAGGTTATATTAATATACAGGAGCTAAAGAAGGAATATATAGAGTTTAAATTTAAATAATTTTAATGTATTTTTTTATGTTTCAGGTTAATAAGGGTTAAGTGAATAAAATTAAAGGGTAATAAAGAAATAATAAACTTTATAATACTATAATATTATATAATATTCAATGGAATAATTTAGTTGGGAATAGGCTTTTTTTATTCTTTTCTTTTACTATAATAGGAATTAAATATTTTAAAAGAGTTTTATACTTTTTATTATAATTTAATTAATAACTTTATGAACTATTATTTGATACTTTTGATAATATTTATTATAATAATTATAATAAAATATTAATATTATAATAATAATATAAATTATAAATTCTTATTATTATAATTATTAAAAATATTATAAAAAACCTTTTTATATATTCAAAATAATTTTAAATATTATAATATTAAGTTTATTCTTTTTTAACAATTTTAACACTTTATATCTTTTTATTATCAATAAAATAATAAAATATAAAAGTAATTATACAATAACTAGATTTAGTTTTAATCATTATTTTTTTTATTTTTATAAAAGGTTTAAATTTATTAAAATTTGAATTTTATATACTATAATTAATATTTTTATTTTAACGTTTACAATTAATATATATATTCTAAAATCACTTTTTTAATTTTATATAATTAATAAATATATCTTTATTATTATAGTATTTCTAATATTTATATTTTTTTTTGATTTTTTTAAAAATATATTAGTATATATAAATAATATAATATTATAAAAATTATATATATACTAAGACTAAATAATAAAGGCTTTAATAATATATATATCATATAGAGGTTTATTTAAATTGCCATTATATTGAAGAATAATTTTATATTTAATAAGTATATCAAAAAGCTAAAGATGATTAATATAAATTATATATTTCTTTAATTATTATAATATTAATTAATATTATTAATAAAAATATTTAGATGTATATATAATCGATTTAAAAATATTTATTTTTAAATTATAATTAATTGAAAAAAATTGAAAAATTAATAATTTAAATAAAAAAAAAGATTTAAAAGTATTAAATATAATAAAAAAAAATTATTGTTTATTATAACTTTTATTAATAAAAACAAATCCAAATATTTTTTTAATAATATATTGATATTTATATAATTTATTAATAATAAATAATTAATAAAATAAAGATTTAAATTATAATTATTTACAAATTCAGATTTTTATTAAAAAGTAGGTTATATAAACTATATTGATTATATAAATAAGTATTTTAGGGTTAAACAAAAAAACAATTATAAATTTAATATTAAAAGTATTAATAAAATCAAAACATTATTATTATCACTTCAATTAAAGATATATTATTTTATAATTATTATAATAATATACAATAGAAAACGCATTTTGTATTAGTTAATATTATTCTTTAAAATTATTATAAATACACTATACAAATTTTAAGAAAAAAGTTGTGGTTTGAAGAAAATAATAAATGTATTTTGTTCCTTATCGGCCTCGGTAAATTAGACAATGGGGCGGAATGTGCAAACGATGGGAAAATATTAATAACTGATGATCAAACGTTTGTAATTTACATGTAAATGTATAAATATGTGCTAATAAAATGTCTGTAATTGTATGTAACATATATAAATGTGTGGTAAGATAGCAATAATAAAATAGAGCTACGATAAATCAATAACATACAAGAATGATATAATTAGAAATTAGACTCTATATCCCATCACACACAACTACCGGTATATATAACAGTGAGTCAATACAGTCGAGTCATAAAGTCATACAATCGAGGTCCACCCTCTTCTTTATACGAGTGCCGGTATGTCAAGGCAGATGAGCTCGCCGAGCCTCATAACCCTTGTCGCAATAATCATTCAAATCATAAGGATTGTGATGTGCCTGGTCTGGAACTACCCTCTTCTGACATTTCCGAATCGCTGAAAAGATCCTCGGATTGTCCTCGCCTATCATGATCATCTGTTGCTTCGCCTTCCCTCGCCTCGTCGGACGGAACTTCATTTCCACCTCCCGAAATAGCATTTTCCGATCCAACGAATCTTCCATTTTCGTTGCACGTCATTATTGAATCTGTGGTGGTGGTTTCTGTACCTCCCCATATAGATGTGATTGGTGTTCCTTCCATAGCAGTCGTGGGTGTTGTTTGCGCATCGCTATCTTCACCGTCTCCTATAGTCCATCTCCATTTTCTCTTCTTATCCTTGCGTTTACGCTTTCGTGATCCGGGTGTTTCTAAGCCACTTTCTGCCATTCTTCGTCTCATTTCTTCGAAAGGACCAGGGGTTTGGCCACCATCGCGCGTTTCGTCACCGGTGTATTTCATAGTTGTATCCAGAGTATCTAGGACAGCGAATTCTGGATCGGTTGCGGATTGAGGGGAGTCCTCGGAGAGAAGATCGATGTGAGATTTTATGTATTTATTGGTTGTGATCGTTTGAGTTAAAGGATCATCGTATTCCACCTTCTTCGCGCCTTTATTTGCTAATCTCATTGCCAGTCGACTTGCAGTACTGGGTGTTGCAGGTGCCACTGAGCTAGGGGGAGGAAGTGGTGAGTTCCTAAGAATGCTATGGAGAGATTTAGGATGGGTATATGGGGTGAGTCGTCTCATGCTTCGCGGGGATGCACTATTCGAAACTTGCGATGAAAAGTTGAACATCTTTCTATCAGAGGCTCCAGCTGAATGTGGAGGGGTAAATGTAAAAGTTGGGGTATCATTGGGGTGTGCTGAAGTTGGATCTGAATCTAGATGGGCCGAACTTGGTGTATCAGGATATGATATCGCGAATGGTCCAGGGGTTGCAGTGCGCTCCGATGGATGTACGTATCCATCTTCTGCGCTTATATTAGTTTGAAGTCGTGTCGTCTGAAGTCGTGAAGGCATAGGCTGAATTCTTAGGGAAGGTTTGGCCTCAGAGTTTGCCGGGCGTGGTATTTGAGGCGAGGCATTCTCAATTGCTGTTGCGTATGCATTTGAAAGTGTATTAAATGATGTTGGTGATGATGGATTGATATCCGATTTTAATGCCGTCGATGACTTTCCAAGAGTTTGTGGAGCAGATAGGGTTTTGATTTGTAGGGACAATTTCGGTCTCTTTGGTGGTGATGAATGTCGAGGAGGGAAAGACATAACTATTGAGGAGCACTCTTGAACAGGTGCCAGCATCATAATCGGGGAAAGTGGTAGGATTTTTAGTAAAGTGTTGCTTGATTGTATTCTTGTCTGCGGTACACAAGTAGACATTGATTGTTGATGGTTTGTTTGAAGAATCGATACTTTGATTTTGGGTCACAAAAAGTCCCAGGTGGCCTAGATATCTAAGATCTGGTGTATCTATATCTACCGATGCAAGGCGTAGTCGTGAATTCGTCAAGTGTTCTTCGTAATTTCGTAAGGCGTAAGCTTAGCAATGAGAGCGGAAAGAGATATGAATAAATACCCCTCAGATGTGAAATCGTGCCGCAGCTATATGTATATATCCACAGACCCTCTTTCAAGGCCAAGAAAAGATATAGTTAAATAAAACCGGGGAAGTTTGAGTGGGAAGTTTAAAGTTTAAGCACCGTCTTATCACCTGCCATGCATTGCCAACTTTGAAATGCTTGTGTTTGTGAGAGAATGATAAGCGCGATGTTTATGAAGATGATGTGATGAGGACTTGCAGTGCAGACGAGGAAAAAAACGGAAAGATTTCGTTGAATTTCTCGTACTACAAGATGACAGGTCAACAAGTATTGGGGATCAACAAATGGTCATCAAATCTCATACGGGTACTAGGCTTATAGACCCATATAAGGATTCAATGGTTCTTGTGCTTCCTTGAAGCGCTGCGCAAGGATTTCCTGAGGTGAATTGGTAGAATGAGGAGTTTACCTACTGAGCTACTACTGTACGCCGTACGGAGTAGGTCAGCATACTCGAGGAGGACATTTTGGTAGTATTGGATTGGTGAACTAGCAAATTGGAGTAGTGAACGGGAGTAAAGTAACAGATTTGGGCTGAATCTGGGATCTCGGACTATCGGAGTGGACAATCAGCTCAAGATGTTGAGCATGGGGTGAGGCGCCTATGCAAGGGTTCTTGATGATTATCACACCGCTTGAGCGAATGAATCGACAAGAAAGTAGGGTTGGGCAAAATGCCAATATATAATCTTAAATATTCATCAACTCAATATAATATGTAATATTCATCAAAGCAAATACGTATCAGTTCCCAAAAGGGTAATTTTAACGAGATCCAAATAGCCAATCATATAATTACATAATCCAATTAAATAATCACATGATAATTTTAGGATTTTGAGGAAATTTGAACTAGTAAAAGATATTTACCACCCACCTAAAAGTTTTCAAAAATCAGCTCCACTTTCATTCATCTTAGCGATTCTATTGGCTTAAAAACCCTTGGCATAACCTTGGCATAATATTTTATATGCATCAAAAGCCGTGATAATATCAAATTATATAATCATGCCCCGAAATATATATTTTGCCCATCCCTACAAGAAAGTCAAGATGATTCAAGACGATTGGTTGTTTCAAGGGATGAGACGAGTCTGTGGGTGTGGTTAGTGGCTTATTCTTATTATAGGAATTCTTGCAACTCAATAATACTTACATTCTCCTTCTTCGTCTTCCTTAGTGACCAATCCCATATGCTATTTTCAATAAATTCCACAAAAAGATTGATTAGGTAGTATCCATAATCCCCATACCTAAGTAATAGCCTTGTAGCCCTGTGAGATAGCCTCAGATAGGTTATAACTTTGTCCATCCTTGAGTAGGAAATAGTCCATCCTAGCCCAACAGCTAATCGCTTGTTCAGTTGGTGATGATACATATTGGCAAGAAAACAAGGCGATTATTATTGGAAAGAAACGGAAAAAGATAACAGATTCATGGGGTAAAATCTTGGCTATAATTTGGGCCTATTTCGGAGTCTCAATATGTTGCCATTGTTGCATAACATCGATGATCTCTTGATTTGATTTGGGTCAAGATACGCTTTTGGTGGCGATGAAGGGGTACGAAAGCGAAGGGGCGATGCTACAAGATTTACTTCGTACTGTATCCACTACTGAGAGGCAAAGAGTAGGCCAAAGTGTTTCTTAGAATTCTCCGCACATGTGGCATACGGATGATTTACATTTTCTATCTTAAAATAGATTCTCAACGAAAAGGGGATCTCCGAATAATGTAATGTTAAAACATCAAACTTAACTCCACCATTTGTCCAAAATAGAAGTTGGATATCCGACATTTAAACGGCTCAGCCCGCAGCTGTAGAGTACTAGAATCTAGATGTGTTTTAGAAGAAAGAAAGACCTCGGAAGTCTATCGATCGGCTAAGTTATCCTGTTTCTTATCGATAAGCCCCCCCTCCCCTCCCCCTTTCATACAATCTAATTCATCTGACAATAACTGTCCATGATCCATGTGTATGTTTGACTACTAGGTAATATTTTACTACTCAAACAGATGTATCTATAGTATCATTAACATCAATCCTCCATTCCGCCGTCAAACTTGGGATATTCTAATCTTCCATCCTTTTCTTTGAGATGAGACTCCATTCACCTAAACGAGTCTAAAAAATGTTTGATACCGCGACACTTTCAAAAATGGAACCCAATCTTTGCTTACTACTTCTATCCGTGTTGTCATCGCCAGCGAATCCATCCTTCCGCTAATTATAATAATCATAATGGCAAGAAAGGATCATAGGATAATCATACATTTTGTTAGTCAGCCTCAATAGGCTCTTCATATCCATAACATTTCGTAAAGAGACACGTCAGTCAACGAGTATCTATTCTAACTTTTGTCCAAGGATTATGACTGCTTCTACGCGTCTGTCTTCGAAAATGAGAATCCTGCTCTAAAATCAGTACCTCTGGTAAAGCTTCAAGTTCCTCTCTCAGATGTGCGAAACATAACTGACGCAATGAAAGGCTGTGCAGCAGGTAAGACTCATCGCTAAGGTCAATTCTAAATACAGGATATCAAAGTTCTAAGAATGGATCCAGAAACAAATAATCGTCACTTGCAATTACGAAGCTCGGCGCCGCGGTCTGGGTAAATTGCAATTACTAAGTGAAGCCAAGAAAATATGTCCAGATGTTGTTATTGTCTTGGGAGAGGAGCTGGGTCGATTCCGCGATGCCTCAAAAATGCTATACAAACATTTGGAAAAGTTCAGTTGGTCGGGAAAGGTTGAACGGTTAGGATTTGATGAAGTGTTCATGGACGTCACAGATATTGTCGACTACAACCAGAAACTACTCAATCCCAACGATTTGACCCATTCGTTCCTCCAACTGGACCGTCATGATCCTACTGCGGGGTTTGCATTTGATGCAACGATGATTGCTGGCCACGGTTACCCCGACTTGCAGCCGTGCGGCGAAGCATCCCCTCAATACATATTGAATTCGGTGACCCCGAAAAATGATATCGAATTACTTACCCGGTTGATTTTGGGTTCACATCTTGCCCAACATTTCAGATTGAGCTTAGAGGAAGATAAGGGCTACACATCAACTGTTGGAATATCCACCAACAAACTTTTGAGCAAATTGGTAGGCAACCTTCACAAACCAAAAGGACAAACAACTCTTCTTCCACCCTATGAAGTACTGCCCAATGATGATGGACTAGAGAGCAATGTCACAACGTTTGTTGATGGCCATGATATTGGTAAAATACCAGGTATTGGGTTTAAGATGTCTCAACGTATTCGAAACCATGTTCTATCACGTCCGGCCAACTTTGAAAGTGGCTTGGTTTATGGAGGAACCAAGGAATCTGTTACTGTTCGTGATGTTCGTCTCTTTGCAGGCATTGGCCCTGATACACTCGAAAAGGTTCTTGGGGGACCCGGTGCAGAAAAGGGCATTGGAGGTAAGGCTTGGGCATTGATTAATGGTCGCGATGATACCGATGTGAAGGATGCCCGAAAAGTACCATCCCAAATATCAATCGAAGATTCATATATCAAGCTTGATACAATGCCTCAATTAATGAAAGAGCTTCGAATGCTTGCGACAAGTCTGTTGAATAGGATGCATCAAGACTTACTTGAAGACGATGAAGAATCCGATGTACCATCCAAACGATGGACTGCTTACCCGAAAACAATCCGGTTATCTACCAGACCTCGCCCACCGCTGAATGCAGATGGTACGAGAACCCGTAGTTTTAACAGAATATCAAGATCTGGGCCACTGCCAAATTTTGTGTTCAATTTGAAAGATGGTGTAGATACTATCGTCGAGCGACTAATCCAAGAAGCATTGCTTCCCATGTTCCGGAAGTTGCATCCACAAAGGTCAGATTGGAATTTAAGTTTAGTCAATATTGGAGTAACCAACATGATCGAAGCAGCAAGTGAAGATGGGTCTGGCGGGGGTAGAAACATTAGTCTTATGTTCAAGCGACAAGAAGCCACACTCAAAGAGTGGAAAGTTGAAGACCGAGACGTCGCACCTGACTTTCTTCCAAACGAGAGTGAGAGTCCTGCAAGTGAGCCTTTTCCGACCGAGCACAAGTCCCAACTCGTCATGGGCTCCGAGGATGTAGTTTACATCTCGCAGGAGACGGTGGACGAAGCAGATCTGTGGGATGAGGATGAAGATGAGTTAGATGGTCGTGAGATCTGTCATGTATGCGGTGCGATGATGCCCGCATTTGCTATGCCAGCTCACGAACGGTTCCACAATCTGGAGGAATGAATCCTGGTCGTATTATTGATGACTTGGCAGTCTCTCGTGGGATTCTCCAAATAAGCTAGGACCAAGAACATGAGAAACTTTTTAGGCAAAGTCTATTTTGATGCTTCAATTTAGTAATTATTGTCTGTGCTTGGTGGGATAGTACAAGTCCACAAGTTATTTATAGGATGTGGGAACATCTAGGGAATCCATCCGCGCCCGGGTAGGATATCGAAAAATCAAGAAGCGGTCGAGGAATATCCAGAGTTACTTTTGCCCACCCGGAAGGTTATTTGTGTGGAATCAAAAGATTTGCATGCATGAATAAATATCCTAGGATTCTTTTTCGACCCGCCAACGTCACATAGCAACCGGACATTTCACGCAAGAGGATGCGTTACTGAATGCTGCATGTCCAAAAATAGCCTCACGCGAATCATTAGAAGACATCAAGAGCAAAGCACTTATTGCTTACTTTGATGACGGCATTAAAATTTTAAATCTATTATATGGTTCATCTATGATTGGTTCTGTGTTTGCTAACTGTGCTGGTCATTTATCATATGGATGGATGAGTTGGTATGGAGCGGTGACCTGAATTGAAGATGCGAGATTTATCTGTCTGTCCCTTTTGCTCATACTGGTAAGTGATATGATTGCTGCAAACATTATGGTTGCAGGATACTGGCTGCTATCTGTCTTATGTAGATATACTTTAATCTGAAGAATTTAAATATAACCTCAACCTCAACCACTACCACTACCACTACCAACATATATCGCCAACACCAAGCCAGACTGGTATGGGAGTTGTGAAGAGCAATGGAGGTTGTGTTTCCATTGTTGAGCATAAGTAGATGGGTTTACATCCTACATTCTTCCTAGGTTGGCAAAGGGCAAAGAAGAATAGCCTAGGTATTCTACCTTTCAACGGAATGTATGTTGCCGTCAGCTTGAGTTGATTACTATACTAGGTAATCATCATCGTTCCCGGAACTTTAACGTAGGTATTGAAAATGATCTGTGACAATTGTGAACAAGTTAATTGTGCTTCCATCACTCGGCTTTATATACATCCATGAGAACAGTAATGGCATATTCATATTCATCACCTGAGCCTCCTCAAAGCCCAATATATTCAACAGTAGGCTCCAATAGGCCATACTCTTACTCTAATGGAGACTTATACCCAATACCCAATCAACTACTGTAGTCTGTATCTCCTAAATGCCAAATTCCCCCATGTAAAATTGTAAATTGAAGTTTATTATAATAGACCTCTAATAAGTCTTCACAGCCAATACTAAATCTTAGATCTATATATACTCCCTCGTAAATTTTCAATCCCACACTACAGGATTCTTTAATTTACCCAGACAATCAAATTCACCCTCGTCTTCTCTCCCAACTTCGTTCCCACGCCCTTTTTATCATGATGCCTTCTCCTCTCCGATCCTCTCCGATCCTCTCCTCTCCCCTCTCCGATTCAACCCCTACCATCTCCAAAATTGCTGTTGAAAAACTAAATGAATAGGCGGAATACTCGATTTTTCCAATTATATACAGAGTCTCAGGTGGAACTACCCTACCCTACCCTCGCTGCTGATGTTGATGTATTCATCCCCCCCTTCCTCCCTCTTGTACGAGTACTCTAACCATGATACCCCTTCTTCGAACCGAATACGTGATTTTTCCAATAATATATAGAGTCTCAGGTGGAACTATCCTATCCTACCCTCGCTGCTGATGTTGATGTATTCATCCCTCCTTTCCTCTTGTACTTTAATCAATAATACCCGTGGACCCCTTCTTCAAACCAGAGAAAGAGATATAACTTCCTTATGCAAATCCCATCCCTCTCTATTCCATCCTCCTTTCCTTCAACTTCACAGCCCAAAACGATTTCTCTAAAAGATTTGCGTACAAACTCCTGTTCTACTCTCCTCATTACACCTCC
>NGKG01000004.1:938139-963820 GCA_002162505.1 Myriosclerotinia scirpicola
CCAATTATGGACCCTGCTATCTTTGAATTCGTTGCGGACGCCGGCGGCGAGGACTTGGTATCTGTGGGGCGGGGTGGGGTTTTTGTTAGTTGTTGGGGATTGTTTGAGATGAGACGAGACTTGGGAGTAGTGTTATTCCCTTGGGTACTGGGGGATGAGGAATGAGGAATGGGAGAAAAGGGAGGGATGGGAGGGATGATTGCGGATGAAAGAAAGAAAGATGGGAAGGATAGGAAGCGAGAAGAAAACAAAAAAAAACAAGGGAAAAAAGAAAACACAAACTCCTCAGGTGACCACCCCAACACCCTCGTAAAATGCGCCATCCCATACGCAACAGTAGCATCCAACATATTCTGTTGCATATACAGACCAATTTCCTTATTGCGACGGTCGCGAGCCCAGGGGGCCATGGGGAGCTAGATGATCGATAGTGGTTAGCGATGTATGGCAGGAGACGAGGTGAAAGAAAGAAAGAAAGTGATGAGGTGAGCTGTGTATGTGAAATAGAAAGAACAATAAGAACAACAAGAACGGGATATATCTCCTCCTCATCCCCAGAATCCGAACAGACGTCCAGTCTAGGAGTTTCTGTAACCACCTGGGCATTCTTGCTAATATTTTGCAGTTCTGATGAGTAATAATCATACATCTAGCCTTGAGATATTGCAATCGTACCATCCATTTCATTCTCCCACCAAGAAATAGAAATAGAAAGAGGAAAAAACCCACCCTCCAATGTTTTTCCACCACCGCCTCAAAGCCCACCTCATTCAACCAATCTTTAAATTTCATCGCGACATTCAGCTCTCGCCCGAATAATTTAGATGCTTCATCAAGCCCCGCTTGCCACTTTTGAAACGAGGGCGCGAGCTGTTGATTGATTAGATAGGAGTTATGATGCAATAGCGTCTAGGGTAATACATACGTCGCCTGTGCCATCGTCTGAATAGCCGTGACTTGAGAGAGGTATGATTAGTATGTATCATGGAAGTTTTATTGAGATTTATGGTATGAAAGGGGAGATTTGAAGTAGGTAAAGGGAGGAAGAAATTGAGACAAACTATTCAAAATCGACAAGCTCGATATAACCTCCTTCGTTTAGATTGTCGAGAGCTTGTTGAAGAAGGTGTGGCCTATAGATTGCTCGTTAGTAGATGCAGTGATTCATCATCAAATCATAGATGGAATCCTGCAACAGACCAAGAAGCGATGGAACCACCCAGAGAGCGAATATGTATAAAATCAAATTTCTGACTATAACGCCAAGTATCTTCGACATCATCGATCTAATCCTGATCAGCTCGTGAATTTATAGCAAGTCGACAACGCCAACTTACTTCGAATTCAAGATTGGGTGGAATCCTACAAGATGCTTAGCAAGCACGCGTACCGGAAGGAAGAGAAATCATACCAGCCCGGTTGAATGGGAGATAAATCACAGCCCACAACATGCGATGAAGGGTATTGACTATAGATGAGGATTAGATCTAGCCCACCGTCCTCGATACCATGAGAACATACTCCGCGAAATCAATTGCCCAAATGCCAGTCCCGGTGCCAACATCAAGCACTCGTTGAGGATTCTCAACGGGGGCTAAGAATAACTTGCCATCGAGAACGAGATTGAAGACATGATGAAGCTGTGTATATCGATCAGATTAATTCCTTTGAATACTGGACGTTTGTATACATACTAGGTCCATGCGATCTTGTTCGTCGTCGTCGTTGGGCTTGTGTGTTTAGTACTTTCGTGTGAAGAGTACTGGGTATGTATCTTACCATCAGATATTTTCCATCTCTATAAGCATGGTATCTCCGGCCATTCTAGAAAGTTTGAGTATTCAACAACTTGCAGTAGGTAGAATAACAAGCTTACTTCTTCCCTAATACGATCGGATCAAACTGTGGACTTCCGGCAGCATTTAAAGGAATACTTACCTATATCGTGTAATTCCAGATGTCAAAGACGTCTTACTCGTATTACTACTATGCAGACATTAGCCTATGTTCAAAGACATTGGATTTACTTACGCCGCAGGTCCACCAAATGCGGAGTCGTTTTCAAGTGCGTCATTGTCCTTCATTGGTAAGCTTTGTTTTTTTGGATATTATGCACAGGATCATTACATCGACTTCGATCGGATTTGAAATAGCATCACCTTGAGGATCTTCAAGTGCTCCACCAGCTGCATTGAAAGCATCAATAGCTTCCTGCGATGTTGCCATATTCGTATTTATAGTAGTATCACATTTATGAAATCATGAAAGTATGAAGAGAACCATAAATATGTATACGAGAAGGTAAAAAACCTCAAGTGGAAAAGAAATTAACTAAAAGAAACGTTTCTGTATTATACAGGTAATATACCCTCGCTCACCTAGTCATCTCCCCAACGCAAAACGTTGTAATACCACATCTTTTGTGTCTTGCATACCAGTACGTATTGCAGCTTATTCCGATAACCAAAGAAACCTCCAAAAGTCTGGGTTTGACGACAGTGATGATATCTGGCTTTCTATTACTCGTCCCAAAGTACCGGGCCCGTTTTGCTTGGACGGATGAACGAGATTCCGCCAAGGTGCTACAAAATATGCAAGCAGCCGAACACAGGCGAAAGGTAACTACCACACTGCATGGTCGGCGATCAAAGATTGGCGTTATGGTGTTACCATAATACACCTGTCATGTTCACTAGAAGCGGTGACGTTCAATAACAATGCAAAAAGAGAGGTCAAAAGAAGGTGAGAGTGTTCGGTTATGAAACGAGAGAATTGAGAATTTCAAAGCTCGCTCAAGTTTTCAACAAACTCACTGCAGAAAGGTATAGTAACATTATCTACAGCGGGTATATAAGTGGTGTTGCAACACTTAGCTGGATCAAAAGAGTAGGCGGCTTACGCAAAGTCCCCGAAGAGCTTTCTGTGCATTTCATTAAGTTGAATGGCTGGCAAAATTACCTGGATATTCGCGGATAATGACTAGAGACATCCGCGGTCTTGAGAAGATGGCCTGTTATGATCATGAATGTCCGCCATTTGAACGCCTCCATCGTGGTCAATATGTCAACTTGACAGTTCCCACCCGTTGAATAAATAAAGTCCGAAGTCGGAAGAATGACAAGCCAATGATTTTGAATGCGATGTCAATATTAACCAACTGACCGGGTATCATGTAAAACTTCCGTTACCATCTCTTTCAAAACGCCCTAATAACTCCGTTGAAAACTCACTCATTTCCTGATACCGCCGGGATGGAGAGATAGAACATAACATCTCCCCAAAAAACATAAAAAGCTATCTCAAGGATTCATGATTATCAAGAAAGAACTCTTAAAAATCCAAATGTGATACTTAGGAGAAAGCCAGTGAACACAGCAATTTGCCTCCTTGATGATAATATTCCAGGTTCCCTCAACACCCATACCACACACCCAAGTGGCCATAAGAATCCCATAATATTACCCCATAGTAAGTCATCGAACCCACTACCCATACCATCATCTCCAAAGTCAAACCCACCACCAGCTCCACCCGCGCCCCCTGCATTGTTATCTATCCAAGAATCTTCCATCCGCAACAAGGTATCGGGGGATGGCATAGTATCCGGTGTATGTATATTCGCTTGAATTGATTGAAATTGGAGTCGCAATTGATTCACTTCAGCTGGAGAAAAGCCTGCGGAGAGAAATCGGTTGAAGCCACGCGGTGCAACTGTTGTGCTTGGAGCTGGTGTGCCGACACTCGCAGAAGCTCCATCTGGTAATTTTTCCTTCTTTGACTTGTTCAGTGCGGCAGTGGCTGCTAACGTTTCTGCATCAATCTCAGAGGGGCTGAGAATATCGTCACCGATTGAGCAGTTGATATATACCCTTGCTGGGGGTGGTTCTATCTCTTTTCCCTTTCCCTTTGCATCTGTAGCTCGTGGTGGTGGCGTTGGAACCTTAAGTATAGCCGTTAAGAAATCATTATCTCCTATGAACTTTCCACCGTATATGAATCGGAAGCGGCGCTGTGATGCAGGGGGTTCAAGCTTTGAGCGAATTAGATGTTTCAATCCTACGCCGGTAATGTTACTTTGAGTTGGGATATCCAAAAGTAGATCGGGGATTGAATCTGCAAATCGGATGGTGATATGTAGCGGTCTCGATATTGGTAAAGGTGTAGAGCTCAATTTTGAAGGCATGGTTGATTGTGAGTTGTGAGTTGTGAGTGCGAGTGGTAGAATGATCAATCTGCGAATGATGAAATCTTCATCAAAGTCTTGTTTTCAATGGTGAATCATTGTATTAGAGTCATCGTTGTCGTTGTCGTTGTCGTTGTCGTTGTGTGATATTTTTACTATTAGACACTCTTTCATCTCAATCCCCATGTTTTGATAATGTCGGCCGCTAGTGTCTTATCTCCCCCCATAGCTGTTCGGGTCTCTCGGTCATTAATCTAGACACCTTTACCCCTGTAAGCTACCTAGTATCGATTGCGACATTATGACATTATGACATTATGAGTAAATAGGTAAAATAAAATAAAATAAAATAAAATATCATACCTACTCCTCAACATCAAAACCTCTATTATCATATCCCACTCTTCTTTCTCTTCCACGTAAACTTCTCAACCTTTTCAATGTTAAAACATCAATGATATCTCGAAAATCTTCATCCTCACCCTTTTTGGCCCATTCTTTGACAGGATATCTTATCAAGACCTCTATCTCTACCTCTTCTATCGCATCTCTCCGCTTCTTTCACCCCACTATGAGTAACAAATCTAAGCTTCAACCTGCTGCGAGGGTTGCTGCAAGAAAGCAAGATGTTTGGTATGTACAGCTTGAGCTTGTCCTGGGGCTCTTGAAAGTTGCATAGTCAACTTTGATTCAAAGTCTGAAGGTGCAAGTGCAAGTGCAAGTGCAAGTGCCAGTGCAAGCAAGTCCGAGGAGCCGGAGATGAAGATCTAAACAGTTTCTTGATTGCTTGTACTTTCATACCAATATCAATAAGCATAATGGCTTATTGGTTTTTGTCGTTTCAATCGCATATCTGACATGAATCACTCGTAGGTCAATTGTCAATGAAGGTGCTGCCGCCTCTCCCAAACAGCCCATTGTAAACATGGGCCAAGGTTTCTTCGGGTACAATCCTCCTAAGTTTATCCTCGATGCCGCCAAGGCAGCTCTTGACAAAGTCGAATGCAACCAATATTCTCCAACGAAGGGTCGTCCACGTCTCAAGCAAGCAATTGCAGACTCATATTCGCCATTATGGGGGAGAAAGTTAAACCCAGAGACGGAGATCACTATCACAACTGGTGCAAACGAAGGTTAGGGGAAATACTCGAGTATGAAGCAATGGGATATACGCTTACCGGTTGCAGGCATGCTTAGTGCCTTCATGGGTTTCATCGAAGAGGGAGACGAGGTTATAATATTTGAGCCATTCTTTGACCAGTAAGCCGGTGTACCGAAGTTGGGTTAATAGATACCATACTGAGCCTATCACAGATACATCAGCAACATAGAAATGCCAGGTGGAAAGATCCGTTACGTGCCTTTACACCCACCTGAAAAAGGAGCAACTCAAAACACTTCTGCGGGGGAATGGACAATAGATTTTACCGAGCTAGCGGCAGCCATCACACCTAAGACGAAGATGATCGTTCTTAACACACCTCACAATCCAGTCGGAAAAGTCTTCTCAAAGGGGGAATTGCTTAAGATCGGAGAGCTTTGCGTCAAGAACGACATTATCATTCTTTCCGATGAAGTATATGACCGACTCTACTATACACCATTTACAAGAATAGCAACATTATCTCCAGAAATTGAGAGACTTACACTTACAGTTGGGTCTGCGGGGAAGAACTTTTACGCTACTGGATGGCGTGTCGGATGGTTGATCGGACCACCACACCTGATTCAGTATGTTGCAGCAGCACACACAAGAATTTGTTATTCTTCTGTGTCTCCCCTACAGGAAGCTGCAGCTGTTGGATTTGAAGAAGCTGATGCCAACAACTTTTGGGAATCGGCTGTAACTGAGATGAAGGGTAAGATGGATCTATTCAACGAAATTTGGAAAGAATTAGGTCTTCCTTTCTCCGATCCTGAGGGAGGTTATTTCGTTCTGGTGAATATGAAGAAGGTCAAGATTCCATCGGACTATCCATTTCCAGATCATGTTAAAGATCGTCCACGAGACTTTAAGTTGAGTTGGTTTTTGATACAAGAGGTTGGTGTAGCTGCTATTCCTCCCACCGAGTTTTACACAGATGAGAATGCTCATATTGGTGAGGATTGGTTACGATTTGCAGTATGCAAAGAGGATAAGGTACTCGAATCCGCAAAAGAGAGGTTAAGAGAGCTGAAAAAGTATATCGAGGTATAGATTTGAGACGATAGAGTCGAATTCAACATATAGAGCTCAATTGTCCTACTAGATGGTTCTAGCTGGTTAATAATTACCTATTACAAATCGGGATTGTGTCATGATCGAGCCCATCAACAATGAATTTGGGTCTTATTATGTGATCTGGCACAAATGAGAATCTTGAAGCCCATCGAGACAATACCTACTAGGTAGATAGATAAACAAGTGTCAAATCTAATAATTGGACTAATCTATCTCTGGTATGGATAAAAACCTTGGAATGTCAACAAGGTACAAATTGTCTAACCTTCATAGTGTGTGTTTGCCACAACACTAGAAAATAGTGACATCATGATTGTTGACCTATTGAACTTTACATATCTAGTATACTTGTTTGCAATTTTGCAAAAGCAAACTTTCTATATTTAAATCATAATAATTGTGGGCTTAGGGGTTTACTTACACTCTTATTAAATTAAAACTCACACTTCAATAAGCAAATACGATTTTACATCGGAATACGATTTTATATCGAGATTTCGAAAAATTGAAGCTATTCCTAAATTTTGAATACTATAATAAAAATTATTAATTTTTTTTTTAAATAATAATTCTTTATAGCTTAATTAATAATATCACAAATTTTAAAACCTTAACCTTTAATATTAATACTTTTGTATAGTTTTGAAATATCGATTTTTGTTTGATTTTTATCAAAATAGTTGTTTGAATACCTAAAATTTGATGAAAAATAAAGCTATTTTTATATTTTAAAAGTTATATTAAAACTATAATATTTTTTAATATATAAAATTATAAAGATTTTCTTTGCAAATCTAATAATATAATTTTTATTATAATACAACATATATTTTGAAAGTTATTGTTAAAAAATATTAAAAAAGTATAAAATTTTGTTTTACATTTGAATTAAAATTTATTAAAATTTATAATATTATATTATTAATAATTTTTAAACCAAATATTATATAATAATAAAAATTATATTATTAAATTTGTAAAGAAAAGCTTTACAATTTTATATATTATAAACTAATATAACTATATTATAGTATTCAAAATTTAAGAATAACCTCATTTTTGAAAAATTAAAACGTAAAGTCATATTCCAACATAAAATCATGTTCGCCCACTGAAGCATAAGTTTCAATTTAATAAGACAGTGGAAGTGGACCCCTAAGCCCACAATTAAATCAAACAATTGCCCTCTTCCCATTGTCCTTCCCCTTCCCCCTCACTCTCCCCATATGGATTCTACTATCTCCAGCTCAAAAATCATGCAGACAGTCAAAAATACCATCGCCGAGAACTTCGGTAGCGCGTATTTATCCATTCATCCCTCTACCATTTGATATACTGATTGTTTTGCAGACACTCCCTCGCGAAGCCAGAGCACCAATTTTCCCTCGAGGATTGCCCAGACCAGAGTGGAAAAGTAGCCGTCATTACCGGTGGTAGTGAAGGTATCGGCTATGGCTGTGCCCACACCCTTCTCAAGAATAACCTCGCCAAGCTCTTCATCATAGCCATATCCCAAGAAGTCTACGACGGCGCCACGGAAGATATCTCCAAGACTATCTCACCCGAAGCAGCTCAAAAATGTACATTCCTCAAGTGTGATATGGCCGATTGGCCAGCCGTGTGCAAGGTTGCTCACACCATCTCAGAGAGCACAGATCGCATTGATATTCTGTGCAATCTCGCCGCCAGAGGTATCATGACCTATCAACTTACAGACTATGGCCTCGATAGACACATGGCTGTGAATCATTTCGGCCACGTCATTCTCACTAGTCACCTAATGCCTCTTTTGAAGAAAACGGCAGAGGCGGGGAATATAGTCCGCATCGCGAATATGGCATCGAATGCTCATCAGGCCACCCCCAGCGACTGCAAGTTTGCCGATCTGGACGAACTCAACACGGATCTGGGACCGAATGGTCAATACGGCCGATCGAAATTAGCAGCCATGCTCTACTCCCGCTACCTGGCGCGTCACCTGACGCCCACGCATCCCAGGATCTTGGTCAATTCGATGCATCCCGGCTTCGTCGATACGAAAATGTCGCAGGTGGAGATTCATGAACCCTATCCCGTGCTGGGCTATGGCATGTCGGTCCTGATGAAGCCGCTGAAGAAGGATCAGTGGGATGGCTGTATCAGTACGTTATATGCTAGTACGGCGGTGCAGGAAAGTGGGCTGTATATCTGTCCGCCGGCGATCCCGGAGCCGGGGAGCGCTCTCTCGCTGGATGAGCAGTTGGGTGAGCAGTTGATGAAGTTGACCAAGGAGATTATTGTGGGGAAAATGCCTAAGAAGAGCGTGGAGCAGGGATGCCCACTTGAGCTTTATTAGATTTTATATCTTTGCTTGTACAATGTATATATATGGATATATTAATCAATAATATATATATATATTATTCTATTATTTTGACTCTGACATCTAGATTATCAATTCCATCTCGTCTCCTTCCTCTCTCATTAATTTTCTTCCGCTTCGTTGAAACACCCTTGACACCACTCATACCCTCACTCCCCCAAAGCCCAAATTCCCTCTCGCGCTCACACTCACAGACCAATCTCCTCCCCTTTCCATCCACATCCCCACAACTCCCACAACACTTGACACCCTCGCAGCCCTCACAAACCACCAACACCAGCTCACAACCTCGCATACCGCATTTCCCCATGCGATCCTCCTGCGCCCCACACGCATGACACCGTGCCACTTTCCCCCTCTCCCTCTCATTCCCCAAACCCAGCGATCCTCTCCCATCAAAAACATATTCCCTCCCCTTCCACAAACACTCATCTTCTCTCCTCCTCCCCGCCGCCATCTCCTCCTCAAACCAAGCCATATATGCCGAGATGCCCCCCTTCAACGTGTAAACCCTATCGTCGGGGGCTTGCTCCACATTCTCCACCATCCACCTCGTCGCCTTCTCGCAGCGAATCCCCCCCGTACAGTACGAGAAAATAGTCTTCCCAGCACCGCCTCGCTCCGACGAGGCACGCTCAGAATCCAGATATCTCTTCACAAACGCCGGAAACTGCGAGAATCTCCTCACCTGCGGCTTCACCGTCTCAATGCCCGCTCCATCCGGGGCCGCAAAATATCCAATCCGTGATTCATAATGATTCCGCACATCCAGCAAGATCCTCTCTCCCTGCTCACCACTGTTCGTCGTAACCATCTTGTGAAAATCGGCGGGACTTAAATAAATCACCGAGTTCCAATTCCGGGGCTCGTAATTCGTGATTCCTAACGGTGTAATCTCATCCGCCACACGAACATTCAAGTCGGTGAAAACACACGCACAACCTTTCGTAGGTTTAAAAAAATCTTTAATTCCTCTCTCATCCTCTACAGATAAATCTAGCCCAGCAAATGACCAGTGAGATATACACGACTCGATATAAGAATGAACCGCCACCGTCGACCCCGCAACAGTAATATTAAATCCCTCTTTCGCAACACGTATCTTACCCGTCAGACCCAGCACCTCACACGTCGATTTCTGGAAATCGCGTAGCTCGTGGAGGGAGGATGTGGGGAGGGGATGGTGTGGGGGAGGGAGGATGGGCGGAGAGGAGAAGTAGCGGTAGAAGAGGAGGACGAGGCCGGATTGATGGCATGTACAGTGGTAGGTGAGAGGGTCCGAAGGCATCGCTGTTTAGGTGCACCGTGATGAGTAGCGGAGAGTGGTTTCAACCTTAAAAGGTGCGAGGGAAAGTCACGTGGTGGCTCACTTGGTACTTCCAAGGTTTGCTAAGAGGTAGTAAGTCCCGCAAGAAGACTTTCTAGTCCTGAATGTACCTAGGGTTGGGAGTGACTTTCAGTTGATTGTGGTCTGGAAAGTTGTGGATATGGAAAGTTGTGGATTTGCAAAACCAGCAAAAACACCAGGATAATCATGCCGATTATAACCTTATTATTGATCTACACTACCCCTTCATTCAGAAATTCCTATATTTTAAGTATTCCAAGGTTACATAATGCATTATTTTCAAAAAACTATAAATGATACTTTAAAATTTTATAATAGTATATATAATGGATAGGAAATAAGTTTTGCTTTCTAGCATAGCCTTACAAACACCTTCTCATTGTCGAAGTTAATGAAGTTCATACATTCAAGTATACCACCACCAGTGCACCAAGCCTAGAAGCTCAAGAGACCATCTAATTGTTGAATATAATTTCACACACTCGCAAGTACCATTCGGTATTGAAGTTTGAGAGGCCATTCGAGTCTTTAATATATTCCACAAACATTTAGAGCTTTGTATTGTATCTAGGGGATCCATACTGCATAGCTATACAAGTCACCATCTCATCCTAACTTCACATCATCTAACAACCTTTACATTCTGAACGAAACAAGAGAATGTGATATTCCATACCCGCTATCATTATTAATGTACACACGTACGCCAAAATTCCCAGTCCTCTCCATTTTCAAATCCTCGCATGCCTATTTTATATCACAATTGCCAAATCTGGCCTGTCCATCTTCTCGTCATCCATGTTTGGATAGTATGGCACAATAGCATCGGCCGATAATACATAAGCGCTATTGTATAGCGTCCAATAAGCTAAGAATATTGTTAGTATAAATCTCACAAATGTATAAGGGGATAGAATAAGAGCGACTTACGTTGTCTAACTTTGCGTGCTGGGTGGAATAGCCCAGCCCAAACGTAGTTGAGTACGAGACCTGGTCCAATTGCCATTCTGATAGCTTCAATAGCTTCGACAATTCGATCGATAACGTGAGGACTAGTCTCGAAAAGATTAGGGTATAGTAAATTGAGTAGATGAAGCATTGCATCTTCACAACCAAGACCAACCACACCCAATGCTACGTGCTTGACAACAGAGGCAGCAGTTTGTCGATGAACTTGATCTCGATCAATCAATGCATCTTCGAGCAAAGGCGTGATAGCGTAGACGTAATCTTTGGCCATCTCACCAATATACTCGAAAAGGAAGGAAAGTGATTTCAAAACACCGTTTTGAACATTGAGTTCTGGAACACGATATTCGTTCATCAAAGCTGGAAGGACAGTGAAGGGAGCACAAGTTTCTGCAACAATACCAATTGCTACAGCTGTACAGACACGAGATTGACGTTCCTGAACTCGAAGATTGTTTAGAAGAGTGGCGAGGACATCCTGAGGTCCAATGGCTTTGGCGATGAAACCGAATGTGTTGTTGGCAGCTCGACGGATACCTTTTTTGTGGGCTTTGAGCATATCTAAAAGTTCGAAACAGATTCTCATCCATTCTCTAGCATTAACACTCTCAGGTCCGCGATCGGCAATACGACCAACCAAATCAATGGTATTTTCTTGTACCTTCTCATGTCGATTTCGAAGAATTGGTGTAAGACGAGGAAGTAAGTCCTTGATGGGGGGTTGCATTTGGTTGATACCAACCACAGTGACAATGGAACGCAAAGCACCGAGGATAGAACCGAGCACTTCGGGGTATTCCTCACCAAGGTATTCGTAAAGCACAACACCTAGCTTGCCCATCAAAGCATCTTCACCACATTGCTTCATAACCATTGCGATACGAGAGATCAAGTCGGCCGCCTGTTGTCGAACAGTTGCGGATTTGTTGTTCAAACGCCACAGGATTGTACTGACAATTTGAGGAAGGTATGGCTTACACCTCGTTCCAAGGGCGTTGACTACAGTTCCGAAGCCATTCAACATAACGATATCCTCGACGCTTTGTTCTTGGAAAGAATGCAAGATACCATCGATGAGTCGCTCTTCGAGCCTCTCTCCAATGTCTGCAGCACCGAGACTTGCAATGACCTTTTCAATCGTTTCGACAGTCATCTTACGATATGCTTCGCTTTCATCCTTCAAGTTATTGACGATGCGCTCCACAATCTCACCAACACCGACTTTTTGACCGAGATCGACTGTAGTTTCAACCACTTGTCTATAATTACGTTTGTCCAATGCCATTCTTCGAACCCAGAAACTCTTGAAAAATTCGTCCAAGACGTTTTCCTTAAGGTATCCTGCCGTAACTCCGTCGGTACCAGCGCACTGTGAAACGACCTTGAGTACTACTTTCTTCATTTCCTCGTCAGGGGATGAAAACTCTCTCAAGAGAATCTCCATGATCTGTCCCGTGTAGTAGTTGGCGTATTCTTCGTCCATCAAAGGGATGATGTATCCAACAGCCTTCAAGAAACCAGCGAGACCTTTTCCACGCTGCTTCCTGGCGCCTGCATTCGGATCGGGGGGTCAGTAATTGCTTATCGCGGGAAGACTTTGAAGGGAAATGAGCAACAATAGCTGTATTAGAAAACAAAAAGGAAACTGACCTGTCCATAGTGGATTCAAAATATCATCAAAACTTTCAATACCATAGGGATTTGCTGCTTCTGCTAAAGCTGCAATCGCCAAACTGGTAACGGTTCGAACCTTCGTCTGATCGTCGTTGAGATTACCACCAATACAATCAACTAGACCCTTTAAATGAGGAAGTACGGCACAACCCATCAAAATAGGAATTTGTTGAACGATCTTGACACCAGTATGTCTGGCTTGCCAAGACTTTTTACTCCTACAAACAGCTCGCAAGAAAGGAAGAAGTGCGGGTATACCTAATGCAGAAGCGACAACAGCGAACGCTCTCGCAGTTGTGTTTCGTACATACTCATCGACATGATCAATATCAGGTCGCATGGTACTGATCATGTGGGCCAGACCAGCGGCTTTACTGAGATTGGAAATAATTTCTCGACCTTCTACTCGAGCGTAGTAATCTTGGTCGATGAGCAACGGTTCAATGACAACCAAAATTTTGTGAACGTAAGGTCTGACAAGGTCATCAAGCTTGTAAAGAATACGATCAATGACCTTGACTAATAAATGGCGCTCCTGATCTTCTAACGTCTTTTCCATGAGCAATGGAAGAATTTGATTGAACAAAGGCCCAGCACCAAACTGTCTTGCGTTATCTGTAAGTTGACGCAAAGCGGTCTTTCGCATAGGTGGAGTACCATTTTTGACTTTGAGTAAAAGCCTCATGATCTTCCTTTCTTTAAGTTCTTCGACACTCATAGAGTTTTCATCGCTGCCATCTGTGAGTTTTCCAAAATATGCCATATCCTCTGCTTTGAAGAACTGTAGGTCTCCCACGCCGGGTATTTCTGTTGGAAGCTGCTTTGCTAATTGCCTACCACTTTCTGGATCTTGCATCGTGAATCCTCCAGTAGGTAATGGTGTAGCCATGACCTTTTGCGCAATAGTTCGTATTGGAGCGTAACCAGGTGGGGGGTCTAAGATTTTATAGCCTTCAGATGGCAACATCATGTCGAGCTCCTCATCGGAAAGTGGCGCATTTCTCGATGAGATATCAGTTCCGAATGTGGTTGGCATTGCTGTGCCCATTTGTGAAGGATGCATTGGAGTTACCAATCCTTGATTGCCCATAGGAGTGGCGGCAGGTGCTTGATCCCATCTAGACCTTCTCCTAGGAGTTTCATCGACGGCGGCACCTCCAACTGCTGGTGTTTGATCCCATCTCGAACGTTTGGTTTTAGCCTCTGCTGATGGTGGAGCCATACTAGCATCTTCTTCAGTACCTACATCCCACCTCTTCTTTCTTTTGCGTCCACTTGCGACTTCCGTAGAACCAGCTTCGTCGTTCTCCTTATCACCAGGAGAGCCACTACCGTCTTTGGTAAGTGTTGCGGTATGGTGAATAACTTCGCCGTTTGCCTTTTTCTCCTCAATGGCTTTTCTAACTCTTTCCTCCTCGCGCTCGAGTTCTCTTCGAGCCATGACATCTCGATAGCTCTCAGCATTGCCATCAGCTCTTGTAGGAGTCAGGACGCGGTCGTGTCGACGTTTCTGATAATCGGTTTCGCGATCGGAAATTCGTGCGCTCTTCTCTCTGCCCAAAAGGATATCTTCCTCCTCGACCCCATTACCATGCGCAAATTCGTTCATTTGTTCCTTCGAAGCCGTATATTGGCCTACCAATCGTCGGCTGGTATCAGCTTCCTCCATTTCATCATCGTCGCCATCTGCGACCGCAATGGAAGTATTATACCCTGCAAACCTATCAAGGCCATCGCGCTCATAAAGGCTGGTATCGAAGCTTTCTGTCAAGGAGGCCTTGGTGGAAACATCAGTTCGTTGACTTGATGGATCAAATGTCTTCGATCCCTTCTTACCAGCAGAGGCAGCATTCCTCTCAGCCTGTAGCTTCCTGATCGTCTCGAAGTCGTTGTCGGACATGATGGCGCGTTGTGGTGATGCGCATTGGGTGTTGATGGAATAATTTTGTAATCCAGCAGGTAGGTTACTTGATGGCCAGCACTAGCTTACGTTACTAGCCACACGAGGCTACACTTAGCGCGTCATATCACGTGATAGCGGGTACCTGATCTTTACCCGATCCGGCTAACTGGATGTTTTTATGAGTCCACCACGGGTTCTTATGTATCTGTTCGATGAAATAGTCAATTGTTTTATATGAAATCTCGTCCTTGTTGAAATGAGTATGATGTTATTAAATAGAGTTCTCACAATAAGTTTTAATTGACCCAGGCCGAAGCGCAATAGGCATATAAAACGAAATGGGGACCACTGGCCATTACATCAAGATCACAAAGTACTCAAGACGGCATCAACTCACAAAACAAGATCTCCTAGAAGTTTTTTGGTATGCAATATCGCTCAATTTCAATTCTCTCGTCATACAATCACCTGCTCCAAACTCCCAACCATCTTCTATTCTTATCCTTGGACCTTGAACGTTCGTCCACTAGCTGTCTTTCTCTCCTTTTCTTCGTTCTCTGGACGTGCTCTTCTTAGAACTATTATTTATTAGTAAAAGTAATCTTCAGCTGTTGGACATAGTAGCTTACCTTGTAAGAAGTCTGCTGTACGTCTACGCATTCGGGAGTGGATGTATGCCTAGAAATTGTTAAATCTAGATCATCAACAATTGCGTTTAATGGGTATACCTTTGATGCTTTGATATGGTAATGGAAATAATCACGGAATGTTTGAATATGGGAAATGACTTCGTCTCTTCGTTGGAGAGTAAGGTGTCGTGGGAACAAAACTGTATGAATTAGCAAGGCGAATTCGGGATTTGAAATGCCATGAATATGCGAGCTCACCAAATGTAACGTAGCCAATATCTCCACTACCATTGTCCTTTACTCCCGGAACTCCCTGAAGCTCCAATGGCGGGTCTGTTCTGAATAATACTTGAGGGGCGTTTTGGATGGCTCTTCTTCGAGCATCTACGAATTCTTGAATAAATACCCGTCCAAATACCCTGTCAGTTTCCTCGCGGAATACGGTGCTGAATATAACCGTAACTCTGTCGTGGCTGGCTTTGATGTAGATGGCTTCTTCATCACGGTAATGAATTGCCATGACGTCTCCACCTTCCCTAATACCTTGAGGAGCTTCCTCGGATGTGAACTTCGATGCTTCCTCCTGTAATTTATGGAATTCCTCAAAGGCATGCTCGAACGGTGAAGCCATTGCATTCCGTTTCAATAAAGATATCCGTCTAATCAGATCGTCTCGTGCTTCTATGAGTAGAGTGTATTAGCATATGCCATACATTGGTTGCTGATAATTCCTACCCTTCTCTTCTGGAAGACTTTCCAAATCAACCTGCACCGAGAAGTTGTAACCACTTTCCGGCGCAACAACATATGGACCATATTCCCGCTCAAGAACCTGCTGAGCGCCGTATCGTAGAAGATCATCATAGCATTTGACTTGTATAGATACAAGAATTTTGGTCTTTGATTCAGGGGTGGAGATGTGGAAAGTAACACCGTCGAAATCGGCTACAGTTTGGTCAATGTTCACCGGTGGTGCTCTGGCTTCAATTAGTAAAGAGAAGCATAAAGAGTTTGTGGTTTAGACAAACCCTGAAAATCTTTCCGTGAGTACGGATTGAATGAGTACATTTTGGTAATCGAGGAGAAGCATTTTGGTGGTGGTTGGGAGAGAGTTGTATTTGTCTTAATGCTTCCACAGTCAGTATCAGTACTACTGTGGTATCCAAGCTGTCTGTGTTGTTGTAGGTCAGGCTGACGACGTGGGGCGGATGGGTAAGCTAAAGCGGCATGATCACTTTATTGCGGAAAAGCTCACTCCATTTCGGCTGCCGCTCTTATAAGCTCGAAACCCATGCTTATCGGCAGCACTAAGGAATTTTATCGCATAGGTTAGAAAAAAAGTTCTGGTTCCTGACTTACTTTTGCGCCAGATTGTAAATATGGTTAAATCTTACTTGTAAGTCTTCCGAATAAAGTCAAATGAATATTAATTACTAACCTGGTTTCTTCTAGGAAATACGAGCATTCGAAATCATTTGGTCTTGTCAATTCAAGTACTTCAAATGTTGTTTGGTCAACAGATGGAGCCGGCGTCTCGAGTCGAAATACAGGTTCCGGAAGAGCTATAGTGGCCGCCAATGAGGAGGTATTATGCTGGGAAATAAAGACAGGAGAACTTTTGAGTCGGTGGAGGGACAATGACTGCAAATCTCAAGTATCAGCTATTGCACAAAGCAAAACTGACATAGATATTTTTGCCGTCGGATACGAAGATGGAAGTATTCGATTATGGGACTCGAAAATTGCAACTATCATAGTCAGCTTCAATGGACATAAGTCCGCTATTACCACACTTGCATTCGATAAATCTGGAGTGCGATTGGCCAGTGGTTCGAGAGATACGGATGTCATTGTATGGGATTTGGTCGCCGAGGTTGGTTTGTTCAAGTTGAGAGGACACAAGGATCAGATCACTGGACTCCAATTCATCCAACCCGAGATACCACAAGAACCTAGCGAAGATGAGGAAGTCGTTGATGTTGAGGATGGGAGTCAATTTGAGGGATTTCTTCTTACCACTGGGAAGGATGCACTCATCAAACTCTGGGATATGACATCTCAGCACTGTATCGAAACTCATGTCGCTCAAACGAACGGAGAATGCTGGGCTTTAGGTACCTCACCGGATGGTAGCGGATGTATTACGGCTGGAAACGATGGCGAATTGAAGGTCTGGTCTATTGACTCAGCTGGCCTATACAAACTATCGAAGCAAGTGAATGGTGCAGTTGAAGCTCGATATCTTCAGGGCAGAGGAATACTATATCGACAAGGGAAAGATAGGGCACTCGAGATTAGTTTTCACCCACGCTTAGACTACTTTTCGGTTCATGGTTCGGAAAAGTCCGTGGAAATATGGAGGATACGATCAGAAGATGAAGTGAAGAAAAGTTTAGCAAGAAAGCGCAGGAGGAGAAGAGAAAAGATGGCTGCAACTGAGAAATCTGCTATGGAGGTAGATGAAGCTGATGAGAAGGTGGAAGATATTTCGACAGCTGATATTTCTGACTTCTTCGTCCCATACGTTATTGTTAGAACCGGAGGCAGAGTTCGATCGGCTGACTGGATACGAATCAAAGGCACCAAATCCATACAACTCCTTATAGCCACAACGAACAATCAGTTGGAAGTCTACACAGTAGTCACAAAAGAAAAAAGCAAGAAATCCAAGAGCGAAGAAATGCCAGATTATTCGAGAACACTATCAGTTGAAATGCCAGGTCACAGAGCAGATATACGAGCATTAGCTTTAAGTTCAGACGACAGAATGTTGGCATCAGCATCGAACGGCGGTTTAAAAGTCTGGAATGTCCGCACGAGAACTTGCATACGAAGTTTTGAATGTGGTTATGCTTTATGTTGTGCATTCTTACCAGGAGACAAGATTGTAGTGGTTGGAACAAAATCTGGTGAACTGGAGTTATTCGATGTAGCTTCAGCTGCTATGCTTGAGACAATCAAAGCCCATGAAGGCGCCATTTGGAGTTTACATGTCCATCCGGATGGTCGTTCTGTTGTATCGGGTAGTGCTGACAAGTCAGCCAAATTCTGGAACTTTGAGGTATTTCAGGAAGAAATTCCTGGAACTAAACGGACAACCCCAAAATTACGGCTTGTCCATACCAGAACTCTGAAAGTATCAGATGATATTCTGAGCTTGAGATTCTCACCGGATGCACGTCTGTTAGCTGTGGCCCTTCTGGACAATACCGTTAAGGTCTTCTTCGTTGATTCCTTAAAGCTTTTCCTAAATTTATATGGTCACAAGTTACCAGTGCTTAGCATGGATATTTCCTTCGATAGCAAGCTCATTGTTACCTGCTCTGCCGACAAGAATATACGTCTTTGGGGTCTCGACTTTGGAGATTGTCATAAAGCATTCTTTGGGCATCAAGACAGTATTTTACAAGTCGCGTTTATTCCACACAGTCAAGACGGCAACGGACATCATTTCTTCAGTAGTAGTAAGGATAAAATGATTAAGTACTGGGACGGGGATAAATTCGAACAGATACAAAGATTAGATGGCCATCACGGTGAGATCTGGGCCTTGGCAGTCAGTCGAACAGGTGATTTCTTCGTTAGCGCAAGTCACGATAAGAGTATTCGAGTTTGGGAGCAAACCGATGAACAGATATTCCTCGAGGAAGAAAAGGAGAAGGAATTGGAGGAATTGTATGAATCCACCTTAACGACCTCCTTAAATCCCGACAAGAACGAGGAAGATGACAACAATGAAGTGGGAGCAGCCGGAAAACAAACAGTCGAGACTCTCATGGCCGGAGAAAAGATTGTTGAAGCTCTCGAAGTTGGTACCGTTGATCTGGAACTAATGGCCGAATATGAAACCGCCAAAGCCAGTAACCCTAACACCGCTCCCCCAGCACGCAACCTCCTTTTCATGGCTCTCGGCAATATCAGCGCCGAAAGACACGTTCTCAATACTCTCCAGAAAATTAAAGCAGCAGCTCTTCACGACGCTTTACTCGTCCTTCCTTTCTCCACCCTTCCCATGCTCTTCACATTCTTAAATATCTTTGCCATAAAAGAAATGAACATACCACTTACATGTCGAATATTATTCTTCATGTTAAAAACACACCACAAACAAATTGTGGCAAGCAAAACTATGAGGACCATGTTGGATGGTATTAGAGAGAACTTGAGGAAAAGTTTGAAGAGGCAGAAGGATGAGATGGGATTTAATTTGGCGGCTTTGAAGATTGTTGGAGAGAGAGTTAAAGATATGGGAACCAAGGATTATGTGGATGAGGAGACTTGGGAGGAAGATGATGGATCAAGTAAGAAGAAGAGAGGATTTGTTCAGGTTTCGTAGGGTGTTGAATTGTATTGCATTGGGATTGGTTAGGTAGATATCAAAATGTAAGATGTACAAGTTATGGTCAGAACGGTTTCAATTCAAGATGGAAAAGATTATCATCTCTTATTTTGCCAGGCATCATTGTAGTAAAAAAAAATGAGGTGCGTCTGCCCATGTCAAATCAATTCTAGCTAACTATTCTCCAAGATCCATGTGCCTACAACTCGACTCGTTCTATCAAAATCGTGCTCATTCATTCGAACGCAATCTGCTCTATCCTAAGGCGAGTCCTAGGATTTTATCAGTCGAATAATGCATCAACGAAAGTCCGGTACCATCCTCTCGCCTTGTTCTCCTCCACCTTGTCTTCCCCCTCAATATTCTCTAATTCCCAGCGTAGTAAACCCGAGTCGCGTTTTTCAGATTCATATCTTTCCTCCATTTGTTCCAACTTTTCCAAGCTTTCCGATGCAAAACGAAGAGCTACATTTTTTTGCTTCTCCATTCGTTTTTTCTGGGACAAAATCCTCGATTTCTCCCACTGTAGATCTGCCACTCGTAATGCCACTTTTCTCCTGCTCGCCCGCGCCTGATTCATCTGTTTAGACTTCTCTGATGCAAGTTCGAGTGCTTCATTCCGTTTCTTCGCCATTTCCTCCAGCGCTTCTTTGTTCTCAGATGCAAGCTGAAGTGCTTCATCCCTTTGCTTCTCTATCTCTTTTCTTTGAGATACACTCTCCAATTCTCTCAAATCAGCTCGATCCCTTTCCGCCAAAGCCAAAGCTAATTCCTCCCCCGAAGATATTCCTCCCCATTTCTTCTCCAGCTGTCCGAGCTGATAACGTATTTGCCAAAGTTGTCGCTGCGTCTCGTCACTTTCTTTCATTATCATTCTTAGTTCCGTCACTAAAACAGATGTACGTAGAACCGCGTCGTCTCTTTCTCTCCCCAGAGTTGCGCTCCTTGCTTTTTCCATCTCGAGTTGTTCCCGGAGGTCTGATGTACGCTGGATTTCTTCGTCTCTTTTTCTCGTTGTCTCATCATCTCGGTGTGTTGAGTTCGGATTAGACATGATGATACTTGTGGATCGAGTGGGAGATGCATGCGGAGTTCCAGCTGGAGATAACATGGGAGGTTTAGCCGGAGATGCAGGTTCAGATATATCAGGAGATTCAAGGTCCCAGGATGTCATGTGCAAAGATGGTGGGTTATAGATCGCTCCAATGTCTACGGTGATATCCGCCGGTGCAGATAATCGTTGATGGCAATCTCGTACTCCCTCTGAGTCAATGCTGCTCAAAGCTTCGGGGTCAGGGGTGTCAGACTCAGAGTTTGAACGAAGTCGTGGCAAACTTTGAGGGCGAGAAAAGATTGAAGGTTCCATTTTGATACTTTGGGTTGATACGATGTGCAGAAGCTGTGTGCATGAGAGATGAACTGGGGGTTTAATGTCTTTATACAAGTCATATGCAGTTGGAAATGTTCCACTTTGTTTTAGGCTTTCAATCACCTGGTTACTAGTTACATTATTGATTCAGTTTACTTCGAGACATACCAAAACAGATAGATCAAACACCAAGAAATAAAATAGAGACATCTGTACCAGAATCCTCTGGCAACAGTCATCACGAAACGGACTCATTCGAACCACCAGAGAAACCTCTTCTTAGAGTCTAAGAACAATGGATATTGGTGAAGAGCATATCTGGAGAGCAAGCACGGTGGTAGAGATGGTGATCAAGGTCATGTACGATCATACAAACTGCCTGAATACAGTCTCTTCTAGTCTTTGACAGAAGCAGCTAGATTTATTTCATTTGGTCCAAAATTCACTCAAATTCACAATTTACTTTGCTTCAGCCCACAGCAAAAGAGTTTGTTGCATATCTAAATTGATCTCTGCTTTCATTTATAAAAACATCACCCAATAAACAATTCACTTGGGTATCATATAATTTTAAGATCTGTGAGTAGTTTCACTCAATCTTGTTGGTTATTCAGCTGGCGATGATCTAGTGTACTTTGGATGAGATGAAAATATCGAAGCAGCTTTCATTTGATGTCATTCGTGAAAGTTCTGAATATTCTGTTTCATTCCATTGATTTTAATCTATTTTAACTTCATACAATACTACAAGCTCGAAAGACATTTATTGCACATATAACTCAACTTTGATTTGAACAATCTGTCATGGAAAACAATTCTTGATGGAGCATGTTTCGTCTTTGCCGTGAAGCTCTCTTCAATTATCTATCCTATCTTCTCCAAGTCCATTTCCCCTTATTCTGCTCCACCGTATGCCGACTCATCTCTAACTCCTTCCACTTGTTTCGGCATTCTAGATATCCTTTAGACTGCTCCATCTCTTTCATTTTCAATGATTCCACATTTTGCGTGACTCCGTTCTTTTCTTGCCCGACTCCGTTCATTTTTCACATGATCCTGTTCTTCTTTCACTTGATCCTTATTTTTTCTTACTTGACGTTCACTTTTTGCTCGATCCCTTCTCTTTTGAAGCATAATAGTCCTCTTCAAAGCCTTCACTGGATCATAGTCAATCTGGATACTACCTGCGGAACTAGGAGGGGATTCCATGATCTCCGAGCTTCCACGTGGCTCATTGTCAACTGTAGCCATTGGGAATACCGGAGGAGTTGTTATGGACGTTGGTGAAGCCGGGCCAGGTCCCGAGGCTGAAGCTTCATCGTTTTGTGGTGTTGTGGAGACAGTTTCCATGTCTATGTTTGTAGGTTTCCGCTCTGTGAACTATAATGATGTTAGTATTTTTCAGAATCCGTTGTGAAATATAAAGAGAGATGAAAGAAGAGTAATGTGCCGATCATGGACATACAGAAGTACTCATTGGAGTTGCCATTTTGATTGATCCTCGAGTTCGTATGTCGAGTATTTCGTGAGTGTTGAATATGCAGCAAGAAACAGTTGGGGATTGTTCTCTACCTTTATACTTTTCTCGAATCATGCAAATTCGATTCTTTTTTATTCCACCGTCATTCAATCATTATACAATTGTATCAGTTGTTTCGAAATAAGGAAACGCATTCACGAGGACATTCCATATGAAACTGTCCAAACAAGGAATTTCGATACAAGCCGTCGAAAAGGAAAACAATTCCATTCTCCAAAATAACAGACATCATGAATATTCCGGAACTTCTAATATCTGCTGACCTTTGTCTGAAATATCAAGTAACTAATCTAGCTATCGCCATCAATACCTACAAGTAACTATCGTTTTCTTCTTTTTCTTTTTCAATCTGATTCATGAATTATTTCATCCGCACATAGTCACGTTGCATATTTCATGTTTTGGAATTTATGAATAGTTCCACTTCTGTGCAGCGGAAGGGATTTTGAAGGAGATGAAGAGTTGGTTCTGACGAGTGTCTTCTCGGTTTCCCAACTCTGATTACTTCTACCAGTGTTGAGCACCCTACCCTACCCGCGGATATTTGGCTTCAACAAGTAGTATACCTTACCCAGTAAGGTTTTATTGGATGATCACCCAAACAATACACCAAATACCCAAAGTATTTAGAAGTATATATCATATAATCATTCTATAGTTAGTTATTGTTTAAAATTAAAGTTATTCCCAATTATATAATAACATAAAAAGAATTATATAATCGTTCTAATTGTTGTTTAAAGTCAAAACTAATTCCTAACTATAACCTTACATATACTATATAACCTCATATATGCTATATAACTTCACGTATACTATATAATCTCACATACTACATACCCAGAAATATCCCAAATACCCAAAGAATTTTACAGAGTTTATACCCTACCTTGAAGAGGTAAAGCTAAATAGTATATTGCCTAGGTTATACCTTGGGTTACCCCGGGTATACCCTACCCAGTGCCCATCTCTGACTTCTACTATACTTCAATGTTGACTTGTATAAGATGAATACACGGAGTACTCAGGCTATTATTCTACATACCTGACGGCTTGAATCTTGGAATCTAATACTTTCCAACTCTATCTCACGACTTTATCTTCCACATTTCCCTTGAATTTTCTCGGTGCCGTTTCACTTTAAACTTAGGATTTTTTCTACTTCGTGCCTAACTTCTTGTTCTATCTCCAAATCTCCAAATCCCCTCATACTATCCCCCGAGGCTAGGAGAATGCAGAACTCCCATCAATTAGTACCTCACAACCCTCTCAAAATATATATCTGCAATTTCTATTACCTTTACTATGAGCCTGTATTATATTTACCAGTAAAATTGACAAGAAACGACATCTTAGTCACGAATTGCTTTCGAACAACTCTTTTAGCTATAGATGCATTGCCATACATTCGACCCCCTTCATCCCCTACTCTCCATCGACTAAGCTTCCTTCCAACTTCATTCTCTCATCCCAGCCCCTCTCTAGACATAATCAAAAAATCGGAATAATATCCTCAATGTTAGAAGTTCGACTTAAAAATTGTCGATATATCGTTCCTATCAAACTGGAACATTGGCGAAGCATTATTATGTCCAATCAGGAATTCAATACCTTATCATTCAATGAAAACAAAAGATATGATTTCCCAAATACTAATTGCTATTACACATTTCGCTTAGCTGATAGCCTCCCCTAAATATCTTAAGCGTCACATCGCTACCCTCCTTTAGCCTCCTCCTCTAAATTCCAAGATTGCCTCAAATTTAACTTCAATTCTATTCCCAACAAACCAAATCTCCATATCCATCCCTCAATCTCATTCTCAATCTTCATATATTAATACCCCCTTATTGAGTCCCTTATACTCTATCCTCCTATACTCCTCACGATAATAAACTATAGGATAAACATCCACCCTTTCCACCCCCTTCACCCCCAAACCAATCTCATCCTTCTACTAATCTCATTGCCTTCCCTTCCCATTCCCATCGCCATTGCTATCCTACCCCCACTCTCTCTCTGCTTCCCACCCCCATGCCTCTCCCCCCTCCCATCTCCCATAGAAAAATACCAATACCATACTCAGTACAACCCACCCTCCCACCATCTCCAATCCACCACCAAAAATTCCCCAACAACCCTCAACTTCCCAAGCAATCAATCCCCAAAATCCTCCGCATATAAACACCATAAAAAATAATCACATACTCGCAATCTTATCATAAGAGGGTTCTCAAGGAACCCTCTTATTAGACCGTAGCTGTGAGCGTTAGACAATGGTTTAGGTGAGTAGGCTTTCTATTAGAGGTATAATTGAATTCTAACATTTTTGTCCAGGCTATAGAGACTTTTAAAATATAATAACTTGTAGAATTATACTAGCATATACTGTAGATTTTGATGTTCATCGATTTAATCCCATTCTAGATTTAATATATTATATTCAATCCCATATTAAGCTTAACCTTGTCACATAATCATAATTCCACAACTAAAAGACTAAAGGTTTCTTTATAAAGGGTAGGGCCTCCTTAATAAAAAATGGTACCGCGGTTAACTAGATTGCACTAGATTGACATACTCGAGTAATCGCAAAAGGAGATCCATCTCATCCATCTCATCCACCCCATCCATCTCTACGCTTTCACCTCCACACAATCTTCAAAGCCCAAATCCCATTTAAACACCCCTCCTACCATCGCGATTCTACTTTTACATTCATTAAATAAAGAAAAAATTGGAGTTAATTAAACCTAACATGATATAATGTAAACATATCAATCTATTCCATTTAAACTTTCAACAAACTCAACAAATTCAACAACCTCAAAATACCAAACCCACCTAACAACACCAATAAAATTAATTCAAACCCATTCAAATTTTCCAATCTGCCCACAAACCCATCATTCCCGTAACTTTCGCTAATGATAACCCGGGCCTGGTAATCAGATCGTTCAAGACTTCAAGTTGGTTCATTCTGATATCGTGACATCGTGACATCGTGACCATATTCATAGTAACCTTATCGTAATAATTTTCCTTCCATTTTTCATTCACTTCCTCATGTTCGTCTTCATCTTAATTTTGTTTTGGCGTGTTTAACCCATTTCATCATTCCTTTCATAACCATACCTTCCATCT
>NGKG01000004.1:964000-978932 GCA_002162505.1 Myriosclerotinia scirpicola
CCACCAAAAACCCCGCACACCCCGCATAACAAGTCCCAAACGCCGCATTACACGCCACAATGGACGCCGGTGCGCTCGCTCCTAGCGTTGCGCCCCACTGTTTATTTTGAGCAATGTGTTAGTTTTTATTTGCTAATGTTTGCTAATTGAATTTGTATTTGTGTTGGTGTTTGAGAAATTTGGTTTGTGGGGATTTGAGAGGGTTGAGGGATGGAGGAAAAGGAAGAGGGAGAGAAAAATGAAGGATAGAAGGGAAAAGGGAAATGGAAGAAAGCGAACGCGCGAAAACAAAACCCCCCCGGAAAAAAACAAAACCCCTCATACCGTAAACCCAGCCGCAGAATAACAAGCCATAACCACAGCCGCACACCCCGACTGACAAGCCGCGTAAGCGATTGGTCCCGCGTTTACCTGGGGGATGAGCGCGGTGAGAAGCGCAAAGGCGCTGAGGGCGCTGAGGGCGCTGAGGCGAAATGGTGTTGAGGTTGATGTTAGTTTCATTTTAATTTTTTTCTTTCGTTTGGGTGGTGGGTGGTGTGTTGGATTGGTAATGGGTGATGGGTATTGTATTAGGTAATGGATTTTGAGTTTTGGGATTTGGGATTTGGGTGATGGATTGTGTGTATGTATGTATGTGTGTACAAAGTAGGTACACGGATATTCAAATCTTTCAAATCCTTTTTAAAATCGAGATAGATGAATAAACAGCCAAGTTCCAACAGCTATACTTATACCCCTTCACCACCCGTCTCACCCCCTCATCCCTTCACCACCCGTCTCACCCCCTCACCCCTCAATTCTTCCATCTTCCATCTTCCATCTTCCACCTTCCACCACCTCCTCAGTCCTCACAACTTCCAAAAAGCAAGCAAACAAACAAACAAACAACCAACCAACCAAAAAACCACCCCCTTCCATCCACACCCCCGAATCCCCGACTCGCCCCTCATAGTCGTAGAAACCAGAAGAATATCTGGGGTGACACCGCATATGCAAGAAGCGGCTACTCGTCATATCAGGAACCACGTGGAACAATTAGAGTGTAATCTACAAGGAAAAAGCATACGAAGAATGAGACACAAACGAACACAAGTAAGAGTAGGTAGCTTCTAGAAGTGCTGCAATGATCAAGATTCTGTATTTGTATTGATTGCGCTACGCTGTGATTGGGTATTGAAGAAAAAGAAAAGAGATCGATAGGGAAAGCGAATATTACGCAGTATCCCATCTTATCCTCCTTGCTGTGTAAGGCCTCCTATCCCAACCCTAATACGCCATAAGCCAAATTAAATGAAAACAAAAACCCTTCATTACCATAAGCTTATCCAAGCCTCAACATCACCATCACCTCCCATTCACTCACCTCACCCACCTCAACCTCATCAACCCCATCAACATAATTCCCAAGCCGCAACCCCCCCAAACCCCATCAACATAACTCCCAAGCCGCAACCCCCCCAAACCCCATCCCACACCTCCCTTTCTTCCCCTCATACCCACTCTTCGTCAACCCCCTCCCATCCTTCCCATCAACACTAGTAATTGCATACAAACTAATAGTTTGACCCCTCGCCCCCAGTTCTTTAACTCTAACATCAACCCACCACCAAAAGCCATCGAATTCAAACGCTATCATATCATCTTTTCTTCCATCGACCCCTCCTATTTTCAAAACCATACAGTATGGTTTACCAGGCCCGTTACGTTCGAAATCGTAATGTGTACATATTTTGGAGAATTGGAAACGCATTATATCATTCGAGGTCGGTGAGGCTTGTATATGTTTTTGAGGTGGAGAAAAAGAAGCTTGAGAAATACCGTGATGGTCTTCTGGGGAGCCAAAAATCTGTAGTGGTTCACCACCGATATTCCCGATGAAATATTCTTCCCAGCTTAAAATCCTTCCATCATTTCTAAAGAAATGTGCTTTATCAGCCGGGAAATGTTTGATTCCGAATTCTTCATTCGACATGGTGAAGTAAGATGAAATCAAATTCTTGTTGTATGTTTGATTATCTCCCAATTGTCCAGATCCCCAACATGCATCGATAAGTTTCCATTCTCCTCCATCGATTCGAACTGCATTCCAAGCATGACCACCTGGATTAGGTGGTGGACATGATTCTCCTGGTTTGAGAGGTGTATATCCGAATCCTTTTCCATGACCAGTTACCATGATGGCTTCAAGTCCTGCTTTAAGTGCAATAGCCGTAAATAAACCAGCATATCCACCACAAACAGCCAATCCAGTTTTAATAGTATCAGCTGGAGTAACATTTTTAACTCGATTCCCGAAAAAGGCTCCAGTATCATAGGCGATATTATGATGAAGCCAAACAAAGATGGCACGAGCTTTATCAGTAGGCGAGCTGAAAGGACGACATAGAACATCAGCAAGATATCCCGTATCATCAGGGGATCTTGGAAGGAATTCTCTTGGATATTTTGAAGCAATTTGATCCGGGCCAGAGAAGTCTCGACATAAGAGACAGCCCGTTAATGTCGGTGATGATGTAGTTGGAGTAACACTTACAGCTTTTGCTTGAGCCAATGTTGGCTTAGACCTAAGATTAATAGGTGGTGGTACTCCTCCAGGTTTTGGTGCATCAGATGGTGATATTCCAGTTTTTTCAGTCAAGAACTCCGTCATAGCATCCGTTTCCCTCATATATTGATATGTTTCCGGATTATCTCTGTTTCCATCAAAGAACATAATTGTTGGATATCCTTGAATATCATATCTTGCCATAAAAGATTTATGTTCATTGACATCAACTTTCGCAATCACAAGTCTGTCAGAAGCAAATGCGAAGTCCTCGGCAAGTTGTTTGTAATGGGGATCCAGTTCGACACAATATTTGCAATATGGAGCATAAAAGTCCACGAGGGCAAATTTCCCAGAAAGAATGACACTATCAAAATTATGCGCGTTCAATTCTTTTACTACAGGCCCAGCGGGTGTATTGTACGTGGGTGCTGGTCTTGATGCAGGATTTGGTGTTTCGGATTTGTTGCCAAAGCCCATGGATAAAACAGAACGAGTAGTAGATGGAGGTGGTAATCTTCTTGGTGGTAGAGCAATTGACTTTTCTTCTTGCGTATTTGTAATGGGCCTCGAAGGCAATTTTGGTGGTCCACTTGGTCTTGAAGGCATTTTTGGGGCAACATCACGATCAACAACTGGAGGTTGTTTGAAAACACTTGGAGCTGATTTAGTCTGTGGTGAAATTTGTTAACTTTATATTATCAGGAAATTTGAAATCTAGGAGAAAAACAATGATAAGTGCGATTGAGACTTTAGATTCAATTTGCACTTCAAATCGATATTCAAATGGAGTACGAAAGAAGATCATCCACCCAAACCCAAGCGCAGAAATAGTAGAGACTCTGCTAATAAGACTTACAGAAACTAGTGGCACTTTAGCCTTTTGCTCTAGTCTTGCCTTCTCCTGTAATTCCCTCCTTGAAGGCGGTAGAGGTGGAAGTTTTGCCATATCCAAAGGAGGAGGTAGCATTCTCCCGTCCGTTGAGCCTATAGATGTTATTGAAGAAGCAGGTCTACCATAACTATTCAAAGACATGGCCGAAACAGTAGACATTTGTGAAATGGTCGAGTCTCCCGAACCTCTCCTTGCCAATTGTGTCGATGTAGATGCTCTTCTCGGTGGTAGAGCTGGAGTCGAGATCTTTCTTGTGGGTAATGGAGGAGGCGCATTTCGAGCTGGGAGAGCAGGACTCTTGGTACTTTTCACTGGAGCATATGGAGGTGGTGGTTGCGAATCGGGTTCTGCGCCAATGGGTTCATTGAATGATTTTTGGGTAGCCGAAGAACCATATGTAAGAATTGGGGGATTATTTGCAGTCTTTGGTCTTGTAGGAAGAGGAGGTCGATCGGAACTTGGTATAGGAGGAGGTGGTGGTCGCTTGGCTACTGTTAAAGCATTGCTATGAGGGGGGAGTGAGTTCGCCGCCTGTTGTTGCTTCAATGCAGCAATACGTTGTGCGAGGGTGGTAAACTGAGGCTCTTCGACGTCGGCCATGATGTGCGATACAATTGTAGTATCTTTGTCAAACGTTTGAAAAGAGAGTAACTGTAATAGCCAAGAAAACAGCGGAAGAACTTGCAGAAGGTGGTCGGGGCAAGTGTACTGCCTAGATTGCTTCACTCGATGTAAGTTATCACAACGAAGTTGAAGGCGGGTAAACGACAGTTAAGTACACGATAGTGAGTATTAAGAGGATTGCAAAGAGCGAACGAATGATAGTAATGTAAACATTGATATTTCGAATCAGGATATCATTATCATTATTATTATTATCATTGAAGAATTCATGACAACTATGACAACTGTTGGAAAGAGTGGAATGGAAATACTACTAGGTAGGTACTGGATGTATATTTAGTACAAGGCTGTGGTGCGGCACAGTCAAAAATAACCATGTAAGAGTAGAAGAATAGAAGAGTAAAAGATCATCAACCAAATACCTACCTAGGTAGTATATATAGGTAGGTGGAGCAATTTAAAGTTACCTACCTACCTAGTCTTATATATCTTGGCAGGGTCCAAAAGTGGAAATTCTACTGCGTATAATTGATAATTGTCCAATTATGATTATCCTCTCAGATCTTAGATGATTTAACTTTTATAATATTTTTTAAGGTTTAATTAAACCGTCTGGAGGATCGAAATCTTCGAATTTATGTAATAGTGGAAACATCCGTCTGATGAGATCAGATAGAATATTCCAATAATGTATTGATGATAGATTGATCAATCTTCGAGCGGAGCGAGCTATGGGGGTTTGGGGGCTTGCCCCCATGATAATACTCGTATTATTATTACTTACTATCAAGCATCACAATTATCCAAGAATGACGCTCCGCTGGCCCTCCGGGGGCCACTGCCGTGGAGGCAGAATATTTGGGAATGGTATAACCCTAAATGCATTCGCCGTCGAGTCCATCAGTCTTATCATATTTAGGAGAATGGCTCATTGTGAATACGCTGAATTGAGAATCTATTCTTTCCATACTCAGACTCTATCCACCGCTAACTCCTTCGCATGCAGATGATTACAGACTAATCCATACACCTATACCCTTAGACCATTGAATCCAGTATTCTTCCACGACAGGTCCAGCCAGCCCAATGCGCCAATTACCTAGTATGTATGTGTAAAGACTTCCGGATCCAATGTCCCAGATCCGATGTACCGAAAATATCTATCCGGACTTCAAAAAACTCCACTCTTGTATCGTGTAGCTTCTAACTCATTTCCCTCTTCAAATGCGTACATTGTATCTTCCGGTCCCGTTGCTCGAATCCCAACTTTCCCGTCCTCATCCTCTGCATATATCCCCCCTTTAAAACAAACAAAGCTCCAAACAACAACAGCAAGCCGCAGCCCCCAAGCACGCCGACATAAACCCATCATTAGAACCCCTCCCTTGTTGATTACCATAAGGCTGTTGACCATATCCCTGCTGATACCCATAAGGTTGTTGTTGGTATCCATAAGGAGGTTGTTGTTGATATCCATAAGGAGGCTGTTGCTGTTGATATCCCATCTGCGGACCTGGGGCATAGTATCCTCCTTGTGGTGGATAGCCTTGTTGAGGATATGGTTGTTGATATGGTTGCTGTTGTTGATATTGAGGTTGGGACGTTGGGGAGGGTTGCATGTATGCTGCTTGAGGAGCGATTGGAGCTGAAGTTTGATTTTCCTGCCCATAGGCTGGAGGTGGTGCTCCTTCGTATTTGTTAGACATTGTTATTGAGTTCTTGAGGAGAGGATTTGAGGGCGATGTTGGTGTGATGTTCTAACTCTCGGGGTTTGTTCTGATATCGTTCGAGAAATTGAATCGGTTGAACCGGAGTAAAGGGTTTTGTAGACGGGATGCGATCTCTTTGTATTAAGACAGATGTAAACAGTCTAATTTCAGATCAACGTCATACAAGCATGCTAATTAAGTACGAGGCCAACTATATTTGACTTTCGTACCCAGGGATATGGTTTGTACGGCAAATCCGGGGGATGGAGGATATGGAATTAATATATACTGTAGTTAGTTATTCGTAAAAACAGCAACTGAAAGGAAAGAGATGACGAAATGTTGAAGTTGTAGAGATTACCCCGAGTATTATAATAGAAATGAGAATGAGAATGAGAATGAGAATGAAAAGGAAACAAAGAAATACTTGGTAGTCGGAGTTTCTGGACCTCTTACTTTTACTTCTTGGTACGTTTATTGTCGCAAACTTGAGTGGCTTAGCACGAATTGGGAATCCCAACTCTATATTCGCGTACATCTCGTGAATATCAATAACCCCTTCATGAGGAGGATTTGATACAAACAACAAATATCATAATGTTTGGAATGTAAGGAACGGCATATTTCATCAACAGAAGTCCAAAGTAGAGGAAAGTAGAAGGCGAAGAAGAGAAGCTTCTGCGATTGTGTTACTCCCGGGTAGAGCTGGAGGTCATATTGTCCATTATTGGATGTACAGTATTTAACAGCTACACTCTATTTGGTGGAGCACAGTAATAACCCATGCAGCCATGGAAAGGAAATGGAACTTTGCGACTTGCGCATCACATCCACATCTACATCCACATCCATCCGCGGCGAAGAGAGTAAAGATTTTCCATTCCGAATTTCTCTCTACCGTGCCGTCGTCGAGGGGAGCTGCAAGCCAGACAGACTCCAGTGCAAGATGAGGAGGGTATTTCCACATCCACATGCACAAGCGCCTCGATATCATGAGAATCTCATGCCAACCTCTTCTTTATCATCTTCATCTCATTATTATCTAGAGATTAGATGTACTAGATGTACTAGATATATTCCTCTAAGGCACACTATCACGAAATCCTACCAACCACCTTCATTTTCAACCATTCACAATTCACATCTCTCAAATAGTACCAAAAACTACGCCTTGTACCTGTACCTCGGATAGTTCTTCTTGATGCTGTTCTAGATTGCGCAAATATGTCTAAGTAGGTACGAAATACCTTGACTTTGAACGCGTCAAAGAAGGTACATGCGTAAGTGTGATTCGACTAGGTATAGATTTTTGATTTTTGATTTTTGATTTTTGATGCATGAGCGTTCGTTTGGTATGAAGGAATGATGAATATTGGATTCGGAATGATTATCTAGGTATTATCCAACTCCCTTCCAACTTTCTTCCCTTCTTCCATCTCTCCTCCCATCTCTCCCTTTCTCCCTTTATATAATATATCTTCAATTCAAAATATTCCATCATTCGTTCGTTATTCTTGTATTCACTTAATTCTATCTTTAAAAATCAGCTTATCAAGTCCAAGCATAACCCCTCCAGCTCCATTTGAATTTATCGTATCACCCAGTCAAGCTCAGACCCAGCTTATTCTGCATCTCAGTTGTAAACAATCAATCAGAGTATCAACACGCAACAACACATGAAAACACATCATATTTCAGGGCGCATACTTGGGAAATAAAGTCAATCCCCTTCCCGACGCCTCGAGCGTAATATCGCTCGCAGGTTTATCATCAAATATGGCACCTATTCCACTTTCTCTATTCTCTGGAATTTCGACAACACCAAGGGATGTTTCGCATTCGGTATCGTTGACCTCGAGAACGACAACACTCTTACAGCCAGTCTCGACATTTCTCCAACGAAGAAATGTCCAATTATCTTCTCATTCGACATTTGCGAAACTCTTGACTCGTCTGATATCACGACAATATACAAGTAGTGACCCGAGCATAATTCCTACTACGTACGGAGAACAGAATAACTCTCCTTCACCCGGTACAATTGTTGGCATAGTCTTAGGTTCAGTAGGAGGTTTTCTACTCCTTCTTTGGCTCTTATATACATGCACACTTGGACGTTCAACCTCACAGTCCACATTTACCGAAGATGTAACTGTCCGCGAGAATGTACGACGGAGATCACATAATTCTCATAGGGGTTCGAGACCGCATAGTCGGAGAGTGAGCACAACTGAGAAGGTAGAGATTCGACGACAGAGGAGCAGAAGTCCAACTCCTGTTCGAGTTGTGAGAGAGGAAGTGCGACAGGAAGTGCGACAGGATACGAGAAGGCCTCCTCCACCTGTTGAGAGAGTGATAGTTGAGGAGAGGAGGGAGGTTAGGAGGAGTAGGGAGAGAAGTCCTAGTACGAGTGGTGGAGGTAGTGATGAGGTTGTCGTGATTGAAGAACATGATCCACCGAGGAGGTCGAAGAGTAAGAGAGAGAGGAGAGAAAGGGATAGTGGATTCAGAACTGTAGACCCATTGAGCTTTGGAGGTATAGTTGGTGGAGAAGCAAGAAGAGGCGAGCGAAGGAGGTGATACCCTGAATTTAAGAGGAATAATGGAGTTGGGGGGAGTTAGGGTTGGGGGTTAGGTTAATGGCGGGGCATATGAGGAGTTGAGGGAATGAATCATATCGCATGATTATAATTACGAGGAGGGGCAGACTCTTCGATCATTTATCTTTCGACAGACCTACAGATGGGAGACTCATTGTATTCTGGACCAGAACCGACAATTATGATTCTTGCGGAGAAGGAGAAGTGGCTATCTGAATTTCATTTCAATGTACGAATTTAAGGGCGGACGAACTTACAAGGTGCTACAGGCTGGATGTGGCTTGGAAATGAAATGATCAAATATATGGGGAAATGATGCATGGAGGAACTTTGTATGTAGTATCTAACGATGAGCTTTTCTTCCGCTTCGAGGAGTCATTCAGGAGTCATCCAGGAAATACATGGACGTGGTCGTGGACGTGGACGTGGATATGTTCAGGAAACCAAAGAACACACCTGCACCTGGAGATATTAAAGCCTCGGTATTATTTTATTTTATTTTACTGTCTTCCCGCCCTCTCCCCTTAATAGCCGTGATCCGTCGGTAAATTCATCCATACCTAGGCTATACCTATACCGCAAGCCAGTCGCTTCTTTAGTTCTCGTTAGTTCTTTTCCCCCCCATTTATGATTAATTGAATGGGTTGAGCGCCAAGATGCTTGTTTCTTAGTAAAAGTTATAACCGCACCGCTATGACGCCAAAAATTGAAATGTTTACGATGTACTAGGTGGGCCTGGGGGTAGGTACTAGGTGTGCTCACCTGCAGATATATATACATATGCATACTACTAAGGGAGGTACCTGGTGGGTATTTCTGGGGATTCTAGGCTGCAACTTTTGGGATTGCGATGTCGGCGTTTTGGGGGGGATGGTTGGGGAGGATGGTAGGTATGGTATTGGTGTGTTGTGAGGGGGGAGAGGGGAGAGGGGAGGATGAGAGAGGGGAGGATGAGGGTATGCTTTATTTGATTGCATATCGGATTAGTTGCATGTTGGACTCGAGTAGAAGTTTTAAAATACTACTACTACAAGTCTATAATAGGCTGAAAGAAAAATGGGCGGTGGTTCGATTGATTATATGGTTATATTTATAATTTATAATCATGTTTACGGAGTACAACTAATCCAATCGGAGTTTTACCGCATTTTTACGATAGTGTGTGGGGTTTTAAGCGGATTTTATGGGTGACTAAGATTAGATGTGGCTGTCAAAGGGCGTGTTAACGACATTTCCAAGGGTTTCTGACAAGGATTCACCCTTCACCTTCACTATCACCATTGACCTTGAAGATGACTGTTCTAAAAGAGGGGTCCAGTGACTCTAGTCACTCTACCTGGTAGATAAGTATTTTGATATGTTTTTATTCGATAATTCCATCTTTCATTCTTACTTACATCTGTCATCCGTCATTAATATATACCCAAGATTATTCATCTTTTCCTTTTTACGCCCTTTCACGCCCTTTCTTAGGTTCTTATCAATATCTTCATCTTCCTTTGCCTTACCTTTACTACCAAGAAAGTGGGTTGTTTCTGTATGAAAGTACATCACCCGCATTCCAACTACTCAATTGAGTCTTACACTTCATCCAAACGACAATCACGCCCTCTAGATGACCACGATTGACGAAATGGACGAATTTTTTAACTTTGATGATGCCACTCATCCGGCCAATGACCAATTCGATTATGACTTTAGTCATCTCAATCCCCTCTCAAGTGCAGGTCCTTATGATATCGACCTAGCCTTTGCAGACCCCGAAGGAGATGAAAACTCTTTTACCTGTCTACAACACTTCTCGGCTTCAGAGGAACATCTTTCTCCAGATTTCAGAAATGGTCTGGCCAACACATCGACACTTGATATCACGACTCTGGAAGCACACGACTTTCAAGATTTTCCAAGATGGATTGATGGTATGTCGGAGCCTACAAAGCCTTGTACACGCTGTCGTCAGGAGAATACCCATTGCAAAGTTATCAAGGAGGGTTTTCGTAAGGGATCTTGCACATGTTGTGTAGCTCTTGCGAGATCGTGCAGCTTAACGCGAGATCTTAATATGATGAGCAGAAAATCTTATGATTATCGTTCTTCGGGTAAGGTGGATTGTGCTCTCGATGGTCAGGGGAATCATGATATCAGCGAGGAGGAAATTACATGTCCACTCAAGCAGTGTGAGTACTGCAGAAATTGTGCTCAGCCATGTAACGTGGTGGGAGATGGAGAAAACCTCGCTTGTCAAAGTTGCTTGGCGTTGAATCGACCTTGTAGCTTGGTACAATATAATCCTTCTGGCGATTGGCAAATTGCAGAGGGTAACTTTCAAACTAATCCTCTCATATCGCCCACCTCTCCGTTTGAGGGGTATAATTCTAACTCGGCATCTCGAAATATTTCTTCGACGGATCTGCCGGCCCTTAAAACGTCGACAGAAAATCTCAAATCGGATGTTAGTGACAACAGTCCTAAAGTTGGTGCTAGATTTTCGAGACAGTCGGTGCGAATTCTTAAGGATTGGTTAGGATTACACCATCGTCATCCATACCCAACGGATTCAGAGAGGGAGATTCTAATGTCCAAGACTGGATTGAACAAGACGCAAATCACCAACTGGCTTGCAAATGCACGTCGTAGAGGTAAGAGTAGGCCGACTGTCACTCCGCCAACTGTGGGTAATTATGCAAACGCTATGGATATCCCAAGGAAAGCTACCCCTGCTCTAGAACATATGAACCCTTTGGAACGTTGGAAGCATTCACCTCCCGAACACGAACCCGCCTCAGCAACAGCTATAGCAAAGGCCGTTACGGCTTCTAGTTTCAACTCTGGCATGGATAGTCCCTACACCAGTTATGCAGATGATGGATCGAACCGATCTCTTTATAATGTATCGTCGGCTAGTAGTTTGGGAACTTCTCATTCTAGTGCTGGATCATTTGCTTCAGCATACTCTCATAAATCTCGTGGATCATTTGGATCTTTCGGAAACAATGGTAGACGTCGTCGTCGTCGACAAGCATCCAAACCAGCAAAGGTTATAGCTGCAGGTCCCGCTCGTACTTTTCAGTGCACTTTCTGTACCGAATCATTTAAAACAAAACATGATTGGCAGAGACATGAGAAATCTCTACATTTATCTCTTGAAAGATGGATTTGTTGCCCTAATGGACCCATACAATACAACAAAGAGTATGACCGTCCCGCTTGTGTATATTGCGATCATCCCAACCCTTCAGCTAGCCACGCTGAAATACATAACCACTCTAGTTGTGCTGAAAAGCCAATTGGAGAAAGGACATTCTACCGGAAAGACCATCTACGTCAACACTTGACTCTTGTTCATGATGTGAAATTCGTGAGCTGGAGTATGGAGTCTTGGAAAGCTATCACACCAGAAATACGTTCTAGATGTGGATTTTGTGGAATAGTAATGGATTCTTGGACGGCTAGAGTTGACCATCTGGCTGAGCATTTCAAAAGTGGAAGAAGTATGGCTGATTGGAAGGGTGATTGGGGTTTTGAACCACAAATTCTTAATATCGTTGAGAATGGAATTCCTCCTTGTAAGTATCTTTTTATCCTTCTCCGATTCATAATAAGGTCGTAATCACTGATACTTTGATAGATCTTATTCATGCAGAACGAAATACCATGCAACCTTACGAAGCTTCCCAAGGTATTTATAATGGTTACAATGGAGAGCGTACACCAGAAAACCTGATCAAGAGTGGTCTTATTCAATATGTCAATGACAAGATTGTACAAGGCATTACTCCAACCGACGAAGAGTTGCTCGGTATAGCTCGTCAAATAATTCGCAATCTGGACGCCGTCTCTGATGCACAACATTACCCCGAAGGCTCTTGGTTACGAGATTTGATATTGTTCTCCGGGGTTGATAGATGCGAAAAGGATACTGATGAGCAAGTGCTTGAAATTTCACGCACAAAGAAGCTGGATACAACTCAACACTCGCTAATTGGTGAAACATCATCAATGAATCAATGTCCAAAAGAGCGAGCCCTACGGAATTACGTTGATTCGAGGCAAATGCTTGGTCTAACTGCTCTGGATTCCGAATTACAAGTGGAAGCATGCAGAATTCTTGATGAAGCCGAGTTAACAGCTGCAGTACCTTGCAAAGGTGCCGTTTCTTGGTTCAAATATTTGATAAAGGACTCAACTTGCTGGCTCGCTGATTTCAGAAGACGTGCGGGCTTACCAAGGAGTTCTGAAATGGCCAATGAGGGTGTAAGATCGAAAGATGAAACATCTATTGACCATGCGATACACAACTACGCAAGACTTGAAGCCGAGTTAAAGGATTATGTACAACTTCAATCCACATTGGGTATAAAGCCTTCGGATTCGGATCTTCAGAGACACGCTAGACTTATTGTTTATGGAAGCGATGATCAATGGAATCAAACATGGGCTGATGATCCATTGTATCTTCATATATTCAAGACCAGAAATGATCTTGCGCCAGCCTCTGAAAATAAACCTTCCATTGTGTTTCCAACAGCTATGGAATCGCCTAAGCAATCTACATCATCTCCATCACGAACCTTACATTGGGAGCTGGAGAATATAGAGACTCGTAGTCGTCCTGGTAGTAAAGGGTCTTCACCAAACACAAACTACAATCAACCAATTCATACACTCACAACTGCAAACCAACCATCTACAAACTCGAATCCTACTCAACCTCTCAAATATTTCCTCAACGATGCAAATTGTTACAATAGGTTAGTTCGAGAACTTTCTAGATTCGTGGCAAGATGTATGTCGCCAAATAACCCAAATCAACATGTAAGGCTACTTTTTTTCCATCCACTCTCTTTCGATATACTGACCAGCAGCAGCTCCCAACGGACGCCGAACTTCAAAATCAAGCCCGCTGGGTAATATATGACGATGACGACCCATGGAATCAAACAGCTGCCGACAACGCAGAGTGGCTAATGCGATTTAAACGCGATGCCGGTCTCTCGCCTCAAGATTCTGGGCCCGGTCTTCCCACAGGAAACCTCTCTTGGAAAGTGTCGTTAGGCGGCTCAGGTTTCTGTCCGCCATATCTTAATCCAGGGAAAGATTTCAAGGCATGCGACACAGATGAATTAGAAGTTAACCTTGCAAGAATAGACGAAAGCGAGAAACTTGTGAAGTTGAGAGGAGAAACCGCGAATGGATATATTAAAGGGTTGAAACAACGATACAAGATGCCAGCACACGTTTTCTGTTCGAGGGAATTAGAAGAAGGACTCTTAGATTTGATTAAGACGGAAAACGAACATGGACGTATCCCGACCGATGAGTTGTTGAGAGCCAGAGCAAGAGATGTGTTAAATGTGTCGAATACAGCAGCGGACGATAGGGAACTTTTGGAAAAGTTCAAAACTCATTATGGAGTTTCTTCAATTGAAAAACAGCAAGATTCTTCACCACAGTCGCAAACTCAAACATATCAACCACAGGCCCAATCAATCTCAATCCCATCATTTTCCACCCAACAACCGCCGGCTTTCCTCAACGACGACGATTTACTAGCTTCCTTCGATGAGGAATTACTTAACGATTCTGATATGGATTTAGGATTCAATACTTCATCACCTAGCGGTCTGAATTTTCTCTCGGACCATTCTACAACATTAGATACCATCACTGGTTCATGTCTAGTTTCTGGTCCTCGTTTTACTAGTGTACCTGAAAGTACGATGATGGATTCCGATATCAATATGAATTTGGGCAGGGGAAATAATAATTCGGAACCGTGGGCTGGGTTAGAGGGTGGGTTACAGGGAGAGGGGATGCATGGGTTAGATGGTATGGAGGGAATAAATGAGGGGTTGGATGAAAATATGGATTTGGAAGGTCTTAATGAGGAGGATTTGAATAGGGCTGATACGGCGACGGCTAGTACGTGGGGAAGGAAAGGTACGTGGGGTAGTGGGAAGTCGGTGAGGGGGAATGGAGATGGTGTGAAAGGGTATGATTTTTTGAGTGGGGGGAGGGAGAGGCTTTGGTAGTGGTTACTGGGTTACTGAAGGCGAGTAGATGGGGATTTTATGGGCTGATGTTGGTATTGGGAAATGGGAAATGGGAAGGGGTTTGGATGGTGGTTTTATTGGATACCGGGGTATATACTGTGATGAGAGATTCTATGAGATGTTATTAAAAGTATAAATATTTGTGTATAAAGAGGATTTTAGAAGGCAGGAAGGAGGGAAGGAGGGTTGTTTTGGGTTATGATGAGATGATGAGTAGATGAGTAGATGGGTACTCTGTAGATAATTTTAATTGATTGAATCATAGCTGAAATAAATATAATCACCAATACCGCCATCTCTCTCGTCAAATGGTGGTATTGACAACGCGACAATCTAGCTTAACGGTTAGATACAACAACTCGAGGTGCGGTGGTATCTTTGTGGGGAGCATTCGATCCCTTCGGAGTCAGGGGTATCCACAATAAATTAATGGGCAGCAAAGATGTAGGGCATGTAGCGGGCCTGAACTTTTGCTTTTTGGGGGGGGAAGGGGGTATGATTTTTTG
>NGKG01000004.1:983868-1012410 GCA_002162505.1 Myriosclerotinia scirpicola
GGGTGAGGGGTGAGATGGGAATTGCATAATAGTTTTTGAGGGGTGGTGTGGTGTAGTGTGGTGTGGATTGTATTAACCTATAATTTATGGTTTATGCTTAGCGATGGGAATGGGAATGGAAGAGGGAACGTTTTGCTATCTTTCTTTTTGTAATTAGCGTCAATCAAGAGGACTTGGGATGGGGATAGGGATGGGGATGAAAGGCTGGGGATAGTAGTAAAATGGGAATGGGAATTAGACTGAGGAGTTTGAGTCTTTGAGAGCAATAGCAATAGCGATAGCGTTGCAAAAGCGGTTTATAGTGATCATGGAGGGGACAAAAGATGATGAATTGAGATAGCTATTTTTTTTAAAAAAATTTCGAGGTGTGGCTTTTGGTCTTTTTGGGTTTGATTAGATTGATGGTGTGGTTGATTTAAATTCTTGGGAGATTGCGGGTTTCAGGGTTGGGGCTTGAGGGCTAGGGCTAGGGCTTGAGGGGTTTTCTTTGGAGCGAGGAGGATAGTAGAAGTTGTAGAAGTTGGAGAAGCCGTAGGGATTTGTATAAGAATTTGATTAGCAGAAGTGGAAGGTGGATGTGAATGTGATTTTGAAGCGGGAGGCGGGCAAGGGGAGGAAAGGGAAGGAAAGGGGTAAACCCGGAATTTCGACTCCGAGTCTGCGCAACGGGTACATAATTACCCGCAGGGTATCCGTTTGCGGGATGGGCTTTTGGAAAATTGGAAAATCTAGACGAAGGGGTTTGTGGGTTATTTGTGGGTACTAGGTAGGCGGGTGTGTGATTTGCAAATTGTAGATATTCGCTTAATTTTTGAAGCTGTTGTCGGGTTTTATTGTGTAAGTTGGTTTGTTATGTTGATTTTTGTATATAGATAATGTTTGTGGGTACTTGTAGTGCAGGTTAGTGTTTTAATGAATAACCGGCGGGGCGAGGGGGGGGAGACTTTTTATTGGGTAGGTTATAGAGTAGACTATTGGTGGTTATTTATTACTTGCAGGTAGGTAGGTAATTTTTTGGTAGGCTGAGGATAGGAGGGATAGAGGGGTGAAGAATTTTTGTATATGAATGGGGCTTTGATGGGAAATTGATTGGAGAGGTTTTGAGGCTGGAAGGGGATGGGAGAGGGAAAGAGATGCCGAGTTTGTATGTATGTTATATATATGTATAACTCGCTTTTTTTGGATTTGGGTAGTGGAGGGTTTTGTTTTGAGATTGGGTTTTGGGGGAAAGTGGGATGGTTGAGAATGATGAGGGTTTGGAGGAGTTGGAGGAGTTGAAGATTATATTTGGGTTAATTTGATTTAAAATGATTTTGTTTTATTCGATTTGGTGTTTATGGGTAGAATTTTAGCGGAGAAAAAATGAGAGAAGGAAGAAGGGAGATAGAAAAAGGAGAGAGAAATTGTACGGAGAAAGTTAAGGAGAAGGGGGGGAGGGAGTAGTGGGTGGATGATGGTGTATATGGTGACTTGGGTAGGTAGGTTATAATATTGTGGGGAGGATTGAAAAACTTTTAGGGAGGCAAATTGATTAGAGTACTTTAGGTTATTATTGATTTAGTAGATATTATGGTTATGCTTGATATCTTGCAAGGCGGTTGAGTAAATTTTTTATAAATTCTTTACGTATCCGTTGTGTAGATCACCAAACGATATAGAAGAAGTACACCAGTCTATGCCGGAGACCGCCAGGGTTATGATGAACTCCAAGATGGCCTAGCTCATGGAGACAATAAAAATAGCGAACGTGAGCGTGCCGTGAAATACACGGCTAAGCCAGCTACACCAACAGCACGAACGCCATCTGCACCACGAGCACGTGTCTCTAAAAGATCAACGTCTGGACTCTGCAAAGAATGCGGGAGCACGGTATCGACCAAGATGGAGTTCTGCAGTAGGGTAACGCGGATACATGCGTTTCATGAACAGACTTGGTGGAGTGTTCTAACTCGTAGATGTGGTGGTATGAGTTTAATGCTGGTATGTGTGGTATGTGTGGTATGTGTGGTTTGAGATGGATGATGTTGTGTTGTGTTGTTGTGTTGGATTTTGCGTATTTTTTTGGGGCTATAGAAAGGGATTGGGATATTTGAGAATGAGGCTACGGTTATTTTATCATGAGGTGGGCCTTGATGTTTGTTTTTCCGATGCTTTTGCCTTAGTTCATCATCTGCCCAGGTGGTGTTTGATTTTGTGACTTCCATTTTAGGAATTTGAAAACCAAAGTTTTGACTACTGCTTATTGTGCACAGCATATCTTTTTCAAGTTCACCGTAACTTCAATTCGAGGATTTCAAATTATGTTGGCCTTTTGAAATGCATCTTTGAGGTTGTGTGACTTGGGTTTTCGTATTCATGCGAGGAGCCGTCGAGGGTGATGCGAGGGTATTCAAGGCTCACACTTTTCTATGCGCGATAAGGCTCTGTGTTGCTAAGGGCGTAGACATGTTTGTTTCCTTTTGAAATTATTCTTCATCATCATGTAAGTCAGACGGTCAATATCATCTTTACCTACAACACATCAAAATGACAGAGAGTGCTGAGCCCGAAGGGCTGACTGAGCTTCTCAAAGAATCTTTGAAAGAACTGCGGAATATTTCTTCTCAACTGGATCAACAAAATAAATCCAGCGAGGATACGGGTAGGGCCGCGGCGAGCTTTACGAACTCCTCGACTCAAACGGCCACAGTCCTTAAATCGCCAAACAGAAACCATGAAGGGGCAGCAATAGATCCATCAATCCTTGACGATGATGAGATCTTGCCCTGTAGTCCTACTTCTGTTATGTCTGGATCGAAAGAGATTATCGCGACAGATGATGAGACTAAGTTTTGGGGAGATGTTGACGAGAAGTTTTTCTCGGATGACATAACTTTGGATGATTTTAAGTCTGTAAGTTGCAGCGTAGCTTAGGTGCTTGACATTATCAAGTATTCTCTTGATATCACTTGGAAGTTAGCTGAAAAATTGACTTACTTGCGTTAGATCCAGGATAACTTCTACAACAAACGTAGTGATTTCTTTTCCATAATAAGCACCCAGCCGCCCAAAACTAACTCTGACAACGAGGAAGAATGGAGAATATGGAACGAGCTTATGCTACTACCGTATGATGGTAGAGTTGATTTTGGATTCACGAACTTTCAGCAATTTCTTGATTTTAAGAAAGCATTGGCTAAGAATCACTTTTGCCCCGTGGATTTTTGTGGCTGTGGCGACCCTTTAAAAATCACAGATTGGTTCCACCAGTCTTGCTTCATAGAGCATAGCTCTCTTCAAGGGAAATCAGTTTCCTACTGTTCTTCAGATGGTTCATCCGTTGGCGAAAATTTGGCCAACCTTGAGAACAGTAGATCGAACGAACGTTTTGAAGAGCGCACTGATCTTAATAGTTTCAAAAGTGGAAGATGGAGAAGGGTAATGTAAGTGCAGACAAGAATACAAGTGAGCATAAGAAACTGAATTTGACCTAGAGAAATAGAAGGAATATCAAGGACTAGCGAATCTATAGAACAATTTGAACATGAGCCACCATTACTACTGCCATGGGACAATTTTACCAACGATGAAAACCACGCGAGTGAAAAATTGCGGACTAAAGAGTTAATAAAGGCTGTTAGTTACGCTATTCGTATGCATCTTGACTGTATTCCAGTCCGCAAACTTTTTTGTTCGACGTACTATGCGTTATTTCAAATTGTCTTCTACGAAATGATTACAGTACCGAAGTCTCTTAATGAAAATGACCCATTTGGAATATGGAAACTCGGCAGGTTACACGACGAGGTCAAGCATCGGCCAATGAAAAATTCCAAGTCTTTCTTGAGGCGTAGTTCATATACAGTGAGTCGTTTGACTGCGACTTACTTCCGTGGATTCATGCAACTCTGACATATTATCAGATTGTGGGACTACTTGATGGAGAGCAAAGATGGTCTTCGGAGCATTGGACAGTGATGATTCTGTTACCGGAAACATGCAATAATTTCCATATTAATCATGGTTTTTACAAAGAAGGCAAAAGAGCAGTTGATCGCGAGTTCTTAGTTGCTTTGTCAGGAATCATAGACACAGGTACAAGGAACGTTATACCACACTGGCTTACCCTCGCAAGTTATTTCGAACACTTGCTTAGTGAGAGCGATGCTTTACTACAGCCTGAAGTACACGATCTTCTACTTGTAGACGATTCAAAGTACACTAAGTCAAAACGATATTTTTGGGCTATCAACATGCTGACAGCGATTAACTCCGATATCGATGGGGCTATTCATCAGCTCCTTGCACTGATGGACTTCTCCGAAGATTCCATACTACAAAGACACTATCCATTGCCGAAAAGCAAGATAAGAGACGAGCGAGAGAAAATAGTGGTGAAGACTATAGGGGCTCTACGTGATGACCTCATTGACCTTCAGAGCCGTTTCAACGAACAACGGAAAGTTGCAATTGCTCTAAGAGATGGGGTAGGTTAAAAATTAAAGAATCTCAGCTTGCCACGCTAACTCGTCTTAGATGTTCAACGCCAGTTCAGTCATGGAGACAAGAGCATCAACTCGTCTGGGAGAAAATGTTAAGCTCCTTACCTTCGTGAGCATATTCTTCTTGCCGTTATCTTTCACTATGGTAAGTAGTGATCTAAATTTACACTAAATGGCCAGTATTGACCCACAAAATAGTCCGTCTGGAGCATTAATAACAGTGCACTTGCACACGTAAAGACCATGATAGGTGTTGCAGTTATACTCGCAACGACTACTTACTTCATCGTTTTCAATCTGAACAATGTAGTCTTCCTTTCCAACAAATCAATCCGAAAACTCAAAGCCAGTACCATTGGGCATATGAAAAAATATGGGGATAACGTGTGGAACCAGCGCGGGACTGAATTGAGTGAGCCTGTTCTTGCAAATGAACAGAATGCAACACCCTCGAGTTGGCGTGTTGTGGAGTATGTATGGCTGCTTCTTTGGAGGCGGATTATCGAGGTTGTGATTCGTGCATTCAATTACCCAAGGAAACTATGCAAGCGAAAAATCAAAAAAGAGGAGCAACAGGAACAGCAGAATGTTTGAAGCTTTGTCATTGGTTCTTTTGTTGCAGTGTTGATTATTTATGAGCTCGTTTCTTGGTTGACTTCCGTTCGGGTTAAGTTATCAAGGGTGTTAGGACTTCGCTTTAATTCGATTTCATTTGGACTGGACTATTAAGGTCATTGAGCTTCCAGAAAAGAGTTTGAGAGAGATGTGTATGTTGGTATCAACTTGGTGGTTTTGGTTGTAAAGTGTAAGTACTTAAATCTATGCATATAAAAATCGTTGTATTCCTAAGTGTATTGAAAGCAAGCCCTATAAATACATGCCCGAATCACTAGCGCCTCGCTAGCTAATACAGCCCATCCTCCGCTACGGTAATCACATGACTGTTGTACCGACAGTGTATGAGCCTACTGATTGAAGGAGGTGGGAGGGAAAATGAAAAGGGTGGATGCTTGGTTGATAATTTTGTTTCTCAGGATCTAGTAACGGCCTATCAATAATAAATCACGTAATTTCAGTCATAAGAATATGTTTCTAGCTTCATTATTCGAATAAATGTTCAATTTACTTTACAAATGCCACCAATACTGTATTTCTTACCTCGTCTAAGTTTCCGAGCCCCCTACTACCCCTTAAGTATCCAATCCTTCCACCCGAAGCCCCTCAAATCAACTAAATGCAACAACTCAAAACTTGCACACAATATAATACCGAAGAATTTCGATGCTGAGAACATGGAGAAGCGTATGACATATACCAAAAATGTACTAGGTAGGCTTTCACGAGAAATTCGTATGGCCAAGCGTGATCGAAAAGTATCGCCGGCGTCGATAACCCTTGACATATGAATACCCCAATTGTGGATTACCAAGACTATGGATGTTCTCAATGAATTAAAATCTTAAACTCGCAATATTCTAATGAAGTTAAAATGGCCGAGTCTGGAAAATGGAGCATGGAATATGGGTGAATCATAGAGCACAATCCGGGCGCCAGGAAGCTGATTAGATGCATTGAATGACCTCGGGAAGTATGAATATCTCATAGAGGCCCTACTTTCAATTTGAGAGCTCAATATTAATTGCCAAATATGAAGTTTTCAGGGGGTACGATTCTACTTAAAGGTTCCTTCCTAGTTGATATGTCCTTATAGAAATGAGTAGTTGCCTAGCACCTTCCTATAGCAATAATCAGTTCATCCATAATAACTTTCGAAGCATTTCTTTCTTGTGAAAATAACATCAACATCAACATCCTTTTACACCTCAACATAATTACAATTTTGGAGATATATTTTATTGCAAATACATTACGAGGTTTAACTACCCTAGAAAAAATATCGTCACGGCACCGCAAAACTCGCAGGATTGAACTCACAAAATTGGGCAATTTACTAGTGTTGTAACGTCATACCTGCAAGACCCCAAATCAAAAATAATTCCTGGTCCAGTTCTAGAACCAAACGAAGTACGTGAAAAGGCTGAAGAATACTCCAAGGAAATAATATCGGATTGGAAACACTTGCGGCGGATCGCAACATTATATTTGGAAGCTTTAGAGAAGATTTGGACCAAGAAAGGGAAGAACGGGCAAAAACACTTTCTCCAGAAAATTTGGCCAAACATTCCTGCCGGTCATCGTCCTGATTATAAGTTGTTCACAACTGAGAAGGTTGAAGAGAAGCAGAGTAGCTCGTTGGAGGATTACAGCGCTTATATATGGCCATATGTCAACCAAAAAGATCTCAGCAGCCTTTCTCTCATTACATTTATCAGAAGTCGGGCACAACATCCTCCAAGTGCATTCGCTCGTGCGGATTTTGATGCTGGGAGTTTGGGAAGGGTTATGCATAAAGTTCCAGAGCTAGCCATACTTGAGGGCTATAAGCTTTTCCTGGATGGCGACAAGGTGGAGACTTATGGAAGATTGGTCTCGTGGGATGAAAATGCAGAACCTGTGCATGAGTGTTCTGCGGGGACACATTTCAAGCCTGGTGAGGGTTTAAGAACACTTGAGATCCAGCAGAAAATATACGAATTCCTTATCAACTGCTGTGATGAACTTCTTAGCAATTATCTCCGCAAGGAGGGCCAACTAGATCAGCCGGATTTGGTCAAGCCAGATTTGTCGCTTCAAAAGAATAACGACACTGATAATATATTGGAGAATTCACTGACTGCTCCATCTATAGCCACAGGATTACCACTACCATATCTGGTTACTATTTTAGCTGAAGCACCATATCGCCTGCCTGCTGATCCTAAATTTGATCGTCTGCAAGTTATTCTTTCTGCGAGGTTATCTAGACAAAAATATTACATGCTTCAGCTACGGGTAGAACCCGGATTCTTTCGCCAAACACTCTCTGATTGGACTCAACATCAACGGACACTTTGGATCCAGCATCAAACAGAGCGATTAAATAACATGGATGGTACCCCAGATATTGATTCAGACGTTGGACCACACACCGCTGTCCAAGAATTAATCCTAAAGGCTTATATCAACTATGAAAAATGGGATCTTCTGCATAGGCTAGTTTCTCGTTTGTGCGAGTTGAAGGAAGACCATGCGGTCGTGTTCTCAGCCAAAAACGAATTTCCCGATGATTTTATTTTTACTCTGAAAAAACTCCGACATGTGTAAGACTCCCATTAGTCTGAAATGCGAGCTATGAAAGCTAATTGCATTATAGCCTCCACCTAGGTTATGAAGATTACATCACCCTTATCTGTGAGAGTCCATCAGCGCTGCAGCGTGGTAGACTTCCAACCTCCCATGACGATGCTGGTTTGGATTACCAGGTTATCTATCGCAAGAATCCGAAAGGCATATCAAGATTTTGGACTATCATGGGGCTTTTAGCAGACAAAGAACACAGAGACCAATTGGGGTTCGAAAATCTTATCGATGCCATGGAAAATGCATCGCTGGATCCAATTGAGAAAGAACATATATCTCCATTTGTTCAAAATCATTTTTCTGATCTATTTATCTACGCTCTCGCTCTTCATGAAGTGGAAAAATGCAAGGTGAGTCTCTACTCCCCTTCCATAATTCCTGTTATAAATACATGTATTTGCTAATCCTTTACTGAAGGAATACAAGGAGACCAAGAAGATATTACGTTTCAGCAATTCCGTGGAGGATATGATGTCTAGAAGTGACTTTACAAAAGACTGCCTTGTGACGGGCATATTCAAGGATGAATATCCAAGAGCTAGTTTGTTCAAGTACCCCTCGGATAGTACAAAGGAAAATAACGAGCAAAGAATATCGGCGGAGAATAGACTCCATGATATCTGGAACACATTTGAAGCCAACTGGAAGAAGTGGACAGCGCTGGATCTTGATTCGTTCTTTGGAAATCATCCACCAGTAAATCGAGGGGAGATTGAAAGGACTAAGCCATGGAAAGATACACCTCAAGATAAAGCAGTTATGCGTCCTCAAACTAACCAAGCTACCTCAACAGAAGTAACGATACGTGTCGAAGAAAATGACAAGGTTAAGAGGGGGAAAAAAGAAAAGATCAAAACTAGAGGAACACCAAGTCTGGAAGAGCCTATACCTGAAGCCGAAATACCCCAACCAATACCCCAACCGAAAGAAAACCCCAAAATCAAAGTCCCACGTCACCTCATTCATGTCTTTCATGCGTGGTTCCATCAACCTGGTCAGGCTCAAAGAGGTAGTATCTCCTGGAACGATGTCAGAAAAGCATTGATGTTTATGGGGTTTGAACACCAGAAGCCGAAGTCCGGGGCTAATGTAAAGTTTACAGGATTCTTGGAGGAGAAAGATGGGGAGCAGACCATTAACTTTCATGGACCGCATCCGACAACGGGGTTTACAATCAGACAGATGAGGGGATTGGGACGGCATTTAACGGAATTTTTGAATTGGGAAGGTGACATGTTTGAGGAGGAGTAGGGGACTTGAAAGTCCTGTCTGTAATGCAGCAAGCAGAAATAACTTTTGGGGTTACAGCGCGTTGACAAACATAGCTAGTTGTTGTACATTTTACAAAAGCGATAGTCTCAGTTACATCAGCGTTTTTTATAGAAGAGAATTACTCTATGATGGAGTTTACACAAGCCTTTATTCCATACTTAGTAATATAAGAATGTGTTATCCCAAGTACTAATCGCGTAGATGATTCAATGGACTTATAAAATGCGGTAACAACACGCTTGAATTTATTTGTGTTTACCGACAACCTAAGCTCTACAACTCCCAAACTCGAATCTGAGACAATTCTTCATACGAAGTCTATCTAAGAGTTCTGCAAGTCTTTACCGCACGTCTAACTTTCCATAATCTCAAGATACTGATATCTCTTCCAGGTCTTTTGCTTCTCCAAAAAATCCCTCCCAGCAATTCTCGCAACGCCCGGAAAACTCCCATAGGTCTCCCACGTCACCAACCCTGTATCAGTCCATCTGACCAAGAATCTGCTATTAAAATTGTGATCGGCATCCTCAGCCGGTGCCTCCTCAAATATGATCTCATATGGGTCATTTTCATTCGGCTTCCTCTTTTTCCCAGCCTTAGCCTGGCGTTTCTGGAAATCTGCCACAGCCCTAGAGTCAACCTTTTGGATAGGAAGCCATTCGGGCATCCATTCGGGCTCGGTATCAGGACCCCAGTGAATAAGACATTGGATGCCGGCTTTTCTTTGCTCGATCATGTAGATGGTCGAGAATGGGAATTGGGACTTTCCGGAAGCAATTGCAGTGTATTGGGGCTTGCCCTTTCGATCCACGTCGTTACACACTAGCCCTAATTCGTCTTCGTTATTTGAGTTCAGAGACGAGTTTCCTTTACCCTTGGTCGCCGTTTTTTGTTTGAGATGGCGGCTTGAACTTGCTATGGATTTCTGCTTTGAGACTCGGGAATTTTGGAGAGACAGCTGTTCTCGTTCTATGGATATTGTTAGTATAATTGGCTTCCCAGAATTTGTTCACATATCACACTCGCTTACCTATTTCATCCGAAATCTCCTCCTTTCCCAACTCCTTTGAAATTGCTTCCTTTGGTACACCTGGCCAAACCACCCACTCGGATCGCACTTTCTTCTCTTTCTCTCGTATCGAATCTTCATCTTCATCTCTTCCATAAACGATCATTCGACCCTTTTGCAAACTTGACGCCTCGAAAACCGCACAAAGCTTCATCTCATCACACTGACTATTCAGTTCATACATCACCAAGTCCTTCTGACTCGTGATGACCTCATTTCTCGCAGCTTCGACGTCGTCCGTCACGGTCACATAGATACTGGAATAATAGTTATGGAAACTATCATCAGTGTACTTCTGATATTTAACAGATTCGCCAACAGCGATGGCATCGACCGTAAGTAAGTTGAAAGGGCGGAAGCCAATGTCATGTGGTGAGTATGACTTTCTAGAGCTGTGGTTCAGAATGCCCGGAGGTTGGTCATTCGAGGGGTCGTGGACTATGTAGAGGGGATTGGGAACCTCTTCGGGAAGTTTGCGGAGTCTGTTCATGGCTCCTAGGTTCATTTTGGTTGTCTGGTCGTCGAGATGGGAAAATCTGATGATTGAGGGAGGTTGTAGGCTTAGAGACTCTAAACTTTGTTAAAAGAGACGAAATGGGATAACAAATAGTACTTATGGGATTGTCCCGCGAATTATATGTCTCACAAAAGAATAGTGGACGGAAAGAAGAGAAAAATCTCCAATATTCGAGATCAGAAAAGAGTCCATTCGAAAAATAATAATAAAATAGATCTTGAGCATAGTGAATATTCGAAACAAAAAAACCATTAATCATATCCATTTGAGTGAATAAAAACACAGCAAAAATTAGGATTAGACAAAGTAAAATTACTCATTACCATGTCCAGGCTTGTCGTGGTAATTCGTTTCTAGATAATAGAACTTTCTATATGGGCCTATGTTTTGAAAGCTTTTTAACATCAAGCTTCTTTTGTTTGAACTGGGTTCGTAAATTATGCCTTTATTGTATGAGTCTGTTTTGAACTCGGCTTTCTTGTGTGCGTTAGTTTTGAATACTAGGCCTTTCTTGTAAGAATGGAGCTCAAACATCAGGCTTCTATTATATGAATTAGATTGAAATACTGGACCCTTCTTACATGGTTCGGGTTGGAATATTAGGCTTCCATCATATGAATCTATGATACAGAAAAAACGAGCGCCTTCTATGAGGGGCAGAGCGGTCACTGATTTCCGGGTATCTCAGACGATGGACTGAGAAGTGAAGACCAGAAGATGCCAGATTTGCGTACTATGAATATTCTTGGAGGAGAAATGAGATGGAAGAGAAATCAGAAATATTTAGATGGTGTATGATTGTGGGTTCTAGTGCTACTGTCACAGTACAATATGAAGAGTGCAGAATCGAATCGAGATTCAAGGCCATATTTACGCCATGGATATGTCCAGTATAAAATGAATAAGATGTGTAATTATCATTCTCATTTATCTTATTGTATTATCCATGTGTGTGGTTGTTCTTGTCTCTAGAAGCGGTTCTCTAAACTTCTTGTGTATTTTCTTGAAATGATCTCTTACAAGGAGGCTTAATTTGAGACCGAATGGAGATTTTGATAATCCTATTTGCCCTGGGCAATATCTGACTGTCCAGACAGGAAAATCAAGGCTGAAAAACACGAACTGGCGATTTTGGGCGAATAGCTGTCGATTATATCTTCAAAAAATCGATTCAAAAGTAGCACAAATACTACCATGGATACATGGCATAAGACGACAGACCTTCGCTAGGCAGGTGTATGAGCTTCATGGATAGTCTCTCAACGCAATAACACACTGGCTTCATCTCTTCAATAATTTGACATTAAACACGATTGTTCTTACCGGCTATCATCCTCGAAATCCTCGCCCTTCCGAAACAGAATACTATTCAGATGACTCAGATAATGATACCCATTTACCGGGCGTTTCTTCCACCCTCTACACTGAGCTCAATTACATAAACTGCTTGCATATCATCGCACCACCATTGTGATAGAAAAGGTTTCATCACAGCCACTACGGGAATCCATGCGATTTCTCTGCCAATCCTGCTTCAAAGAGTTACGCATGCTTCCAACTCGCTCAAGATTTGTTCATTCTATCTCGTAGGGCATGTTTTCGATGCATAAGGGTTAAAAATCCGAGATGATCTTGCTAAAATGATATGTGTATATATCTTTGATTATTCTGCGCTGAAACTCACCATCCCAATGTCACGATCCACCGTTCGTGATGAATGATTATCAACTCATAGAATAGAACGCCAGCTATTAATACAAATACTCCAAGAGACTAATCTAGGCCTTGTGTCTTCAAAATCTCAACCCCCTTCTAACTACACCAATATACCCCACACTTCCTCCTATGCAGCTAATTTCTTCAATATACCCTCGTTTACCACACAAGCTGCCAAGCAACAAACAAATAAAAAAACACACAGCCCCTTAATCCTCCCTAGCATTTCATAGCTAATAAAATGCAACCAAAATCCTCAAGCATCATCATCATTCCATCCTCAATAATTTTATCCCCTCCCCAAGTATTCTTCATCACCCCTCGATTCACCTCACAATTACTAGCCAAGATCCAGCTAATCCAGGGCTCGTAGAATTATCTTCTTCCAATACCCAATTCATAAACCTATCTCTGGCAATCTTATATTTAGGTACATGCTTAACATTGCAAATCACGCTTCGATGTATTTAATTGTAGCTTGCTTCCTACTTCATTCGCGCATGTGTGGTGTGCTGCCGAACCACGACTTGAGGTAATCATCAACTCAATATTTCAAAAATCACCCAAGACTATTAAAAGTACAACATTTCCATCGACTCCTACACCATCTTGGACCATGATAGCATCGAAAAGAGCTGTGGTAAATGGACAAGCGAGAAGATAAGGTTTACGAAAAGATTGATTTCTCTAGCTGATGCTTCGAACTTCAAAACTTCAAAAGAGAAATTTTATTCTGTAATCTGTTTGGATAACAGAATATGAAAATAAAAGCTTTTATCACCTGATATTTCATTTTCGAATCAAGGAAGTTTCCAAGTGAAAGTAAGCAAATCAAAGCACCCTCATCCGGTATCTTCGCCAAGCCATAAAAACCCCTAAAAGGTTGTTATACAAAGATACCCCAATCCAAATAGATTGCAGAAATTAGACTCAAGATAAATCAAGCAAGTGAGGCTTCCCATGAGACGAGGTCTTCTTAATTCTAAATGCGAATGAAAGTAAAACCATGTTCCTCACCAAATAAACGTTTGAGAACCATCACATGCTACGAGAACGGCAAAGAAAGAGACTCTATTATGAAAATTCTATGAACATTGGAATTTCAAAAGTTATATGTATCCATCTAATATAGTTACAAAGTTTGACTTCATTTGTTGTACATGTATCCAAATGAGATGAAAGTATATGACGACCAATCTTGAAGACGAGTCTTATTCATTCTATGGCAGAAATATACGCGAAAGCTGTGTGAACCAATCTAGATGACAACCTGGAGTACATTACTAAGCTCCAAGGGTAAATTAAGTGGAACTGGTATATGCGAAAACAGTGTTTGAGCGCCTTGTGTCCAGTTATGTGATGCATGGCATTCATCCACTGTTCAAAATACATTGTGATAATTCCTGTCTGGAAACGACCCGAACGAGAAGATATCTCATGACCATGGGCTGCGGGCTTGGTTGTTGAACTGCCTGATATTGACTATCCATGGATCAGAGACGTTTATGCTGGCAAATCGAGAGGTTGAATGTACGCTTTTATCCCATGAAATGCAATGGCGATCGTATCTTGCAAATATCTTGGCACATGTTGGAGAGGTAGGCTGCAAATCTGCCGCACGATTACACGGATGAGGTATGTATCTCAATAGCCCAGATCGATTTCTTGGGACTGCATGCAATCGCATAAGGCTCGGTAAGGTATCAATCTTAGATTTGTTTGGCGTTTTTGGATTACTTGAAATCCATTCTTGCTCATGTAGCCCCAGCTGGTCGTGCAATTCCAGTTAAGTTGACGACTCCTCCACTAGTAGTTCCAACGCTATCACCAGTAACCCAACCAGGTACTTCGTTACCATGTCCCTCCTTTTCAGCTCTATCCTTGATAACTTCCCAAATAGTCGGGAACCCTGCATTCAATGGCCCACCTCTCTGCTTTGCGCCCAAAATCGCAAATTTTCCCTGGATATGACTGATAAATCCCCGCAATAGCCCTTGTTGGACCAAACTCGCAACAATTGCTTCAATATCCAACATATCTGGCATTTTGCTGCCCCAAATTACTCCTCGGTTTAGCGAGATTGTGACTGTGCCTGAGGGTGGTTTCACCAAGTCTGGTGCTGTCATAAACATTGTATTTGTGTGCGTACGACCAGACTGCATAAACGCAGTGGAGTCTACAGGCCGCTCCCAGCCCTCCAAGATTTTCTGGCAATACTGCGCAGCTGTAACTAAATCGACAAGATTTAGAGTCGGTGCTTTTTTAGAATTAGGGTCGAACGGCCATTGGTATGTCAAACATAGAACTCGCCGAGCAAGTGAACGCCAAACGTATATTTCGCAACGATACAAAAGAGGCAGAAGAATTCCTTTGTCAAAGAACCATTTCTCGTTTCCACCTTCTGGCCCTAAAGAGCGCTTGAAAGCGATCAAGTTTCCTAATTTGATGGCCTTGACGATTGGTGTAAATTTCTCGAGGACCCCAGCAGCTTCGGGACGCGACATAAATGGACGAGAGGGAAATCGACCGAGTATCATATTGGATGATATTAGGTAGATCAAAATTAGGCGGCGCTGATTAATGCATTGGGCATGGCACTGATCGTAAGCAGACTGAAGGCTACACTGCGCGAGGTAGAAATGGGTATTCGAGAAGAAGTAACGGCCGAGATAGTACAGATATGTTACCCTTTGGCTCGCGGGATAGAGCTCCAGTGGTGGGGAGTGTTGGGTGATATTTGTGATGAGTTGATTCGCCAATCTTGTTTTCCGGCACTACGGGACCATTCAGCATTATTCCATGGCTCGACTAGAGGCCACCATACTTGGAAAAAGAGTTTCAGAGCCAGATTCGCGAAGGAGTATATGCCGACTTTCTTTCCTTCTGGCTTTCCATCCGCCCCAACGCCATTTCTATTTGTCGTCCTTTCCGTTAAGCAAACAGTGAATGCACGTTGTATTGTTTCTGCGGTTCCTTCTACCAAAGTCTTCCTGTTCTCGCCCGCATCGACATCAGCGACTCTTCGCAACCGTCGCGTCAGATCCGGTCGCTTGTCGAGGGTCATTGCAAGTTTGGCGAGCGCAGTAGATAATTGAATGGCTGTTGGCAATATCACAATTCCGTATGTCGGATTGGACAAAGCTGCTAGACAAGTACTGCATCGCACTTGATTAGTATATTTGCTAAACTTTAGAGAATCAATTTACCTTGCTAAAGTGGTAAGCTGTGAGTGCGTTTCCAACAAATCATCAAAATTGACATCTCTCCAGAATTCTAAATAGTCTTTCATGAAAGCCAAAAAGCCAGGCCAAACGTTGCCATCCTCAAAACTTGCGTCGGGGTCATCGGGCAACAGCTTCGCGATCTGGCGTTCTAGTGTTGTGCTGTTTTGAAATGATGTTCTCAACTCTTGACCAAGCTGGAAATAGTGGTCAGGAAGGGGAGGTTCAACTCGCAGCCATAGCTGTAAATTTATAGAGTCCTTTGTCCTGAGGAACTTCAGGATCGATTCGAGGAATTCCTCGAGGATTGCCATGATTTAAGAATTCGATGTTGCGACTGGAGGTATTTAGCGATAGTGAGATGATCCAAGATTGCGTCGCACATCCGCGACAGATATCGTCTTTAGATGTGAATGGTTGTTGCGTTCTTATCAAATTTATCGGGAGAAAGTATGTAAGGCTTTGCCATAGATCTCTATTTTGATCTCACAAAAGCTAGCGGCCGCAACAGACTCCAGCCTCGTCTCAAGTGGCGGTGCTGAGCATCAATGATTGGTAGGAAAAATAGTGCCTAACCTACTAGACACGTGATAGGTGAATCTTTTCGCTTACATAACTTGCTCGTCTGAAACCCGCTTGAGATTGATGTTTGGTTCGATGTATATATACGTAGTACCTCCTAGTAGGTAGTTGAGGGAATCTGCTACATAGCATTATCGTATTATTACATTGCCTTTCTTTCAACGGAGATCAGGGGACAAGCATTTCCTGGCAACTGTAGATGTACAGGGCCGAGCGTATCACGAAGCTTACTATCCATCATGCAAAACGTGACTAGAAATCCAAGTGTTACACATCCAGGAAAGGAATGGCTGGAAGATTTTGATTCGTTTGTCTTTCCAATGCAATAAATCTATCATCAGAGCCCAGGACTTATCAGATCAACCAAGAAATACAAACGAAAGGGTCAGAAATGAAACACCAGAACTTGTAAGATTGTCGAAGAAGGTCAATCGAGCTCGCTGTCTCGGAAAAACGCAGCCAGGTTGAAACCGAGTCAAGGTACACAAACAAAATAAAGGCGTTGAAATGGATAATCGAGAGCCCGAGAACGCGCAAGATGGTGAAGTAGGCTCAGCCACCTCCCATACGTACGGTGAGACTGAAGATGAGCTAATAGAAGCTTTAAAGGAAGAAAAGGGCTTGAAAAATCAAAATGTGCAAGTCCGCCAATCAAATCCAACCAGCGTGAAGACATACAATCTTCAAGGAATTGAAGAGGACCCAGATCATTCTTTCGACCACGTCTTGGATAATCTACTATACACCAGTGATATGTCTTTATCAAAACTCTGCGAGTGTTGCCAGAGCTTGGTTGATAAATTGCCACGGCTTGGACGGATGAGAAGAGCTTATGGTAATTACATCGACAACGCTACCTCCCATGTACTGGGTCCTCTAGCTTTGCAGCAGTCTGCGAAAGCTGGATGCTCTTTGTGCACCCTGTTTCTTCACTCAATAATGACAGGAGGTGGTGAGAGCTCTGACGTTATCATCGAACGCTATATCGATAAATGGAGAGATCAATTTGGAGCAACTCCTTTTCAAAATGCCCAAATACAGCTTTGTTATAGTCTTTTCAATGTGATCCCCACACACATTATCCTAAAGGTTCCACTTTGGAACAAAGACCATGAGTTCCAATTCAAAGTGAGATTGAGAAGATCTATTGAGACCAGTGAGTGATCTCGCAAAGATTATATTACCTTGGCAGTACAAAAGGATTTGGTCCGTATATATATAACGATGAATCGCACGGAGCTATCTGTCTCCAGATTTTAAAGTTTTTATTTCATGCATGACTTTCATTTGTATCATGAAAAGGGCATGGCCTAAGATTCACAGTTGTCTTCTTTAGAGTGCTAGAACTGACTTGCAATGTATAGAACCTCGGACTCCGAAATTTGAGAACGGATGTGAACCTCCAGACACAAGCCAATCGCTGCCACTGTTAAAAGAATGGCTGAACGCATGTCGGACGCTGCACGCAGAATGCAGCCATCAGAGTATAAAATTTATACCAACAAGACTAATTGATCTCCATAGATCGCGCCCTCGACTGCGGCTAAGTGGTTACTTCAAAGAAGATCATGCTCATTATGCTACTTTGAGCCACTGCTGGGGAGCACCGGAAAAGAGACCTCCACGCCTAACACGATCCAACTTAGCCAACTATCTGTTAGGAATACCAATAGGAGAGTTCCCAAAAACGTTTTTAGATGCGATTAAAATTTGCAGCAACTTGGATATATAAGATACATATGGATTGATTCGCTCTGTATCATACAAGATGAAGAAGAGGATTGGGCAAAAGAATGCACTACAATGGCCAATGTCTATGGTGGTGGTAAGCTTAATCAATTTTTTATATAATCTATTCCTAGGTATCCAGCTCCATGTGGATATTCTGCTTTCCGCATCCTCAAATCTTCAAACAGCTTTGGTTCCTCGTTCTCATCTAAGATTCTTCATTTGTATACAGTCACTGAATCCCCGATCTTCTAGGCTTGCTCAACATTGCCGCTTCCAGCGCAAGTGATGGTAGCCAGGGATGCTTCTTTGAGCGAAAGAATACGCCGAGCTGCCGTTTTGCCATAGAATTGGTGGAAGGTACTAACGACATGTATGATTGCATTACTTCAAGGCATCCTCTGCAGCATAGTGAGCATAATAATATCTCTCCACTGGAAACAAGAGGCTGGGCCTTGCAAGAACGCTTCCTGTCACCACGCACAGTGTACTTTACAAGTGAAGAGGTCTTCTGGGAGTGCCACACTAAATTTGTGTCCGAAAGCTCGCCTTTTCAATCTGATCGACGTCTCCAGCTCCGGAAAGGGCCAATTTCCATGCACAACTGGTATCGTGTCGTATGGGAATACTCAAGCCGTAAATTAACTTACGAGAGGGACAAACTAATAGCGCTAGTCGGGATTGTAGAGAAATTTCAGCGTCAGACGAAGGATGAGTATTGTGCAGGGATGTGGAAGACAGAGCTTATATGGCAGTTGTGCTGGGAAATGGTTAGCCCAGGTCAAAGATTATCACCTCCGCGAGCTCCTACGTGGTCTTGGGCGTCCGTCAATAGAAAGTGCTATGTGCTCTCAGTGAGCTTCCACTTCCGGCGATCAATGACAAAAAACAATGAGTTATCGAAGATTCTAAAAATGGAGAAATTATTAGTACCCGAAAACACATTTGGGGATGTACCAAATGCAATATTGTGGCTAGAGTGTCCACCACTCTTAGCTATAACAATTGACCAAGAAGGTCTTCTAAGGATGTTGTCAGGATCACTTACCACAAATTCCAAGTGTCAAATCGACTGCTTGGACGATAGCATTCCCATTGATAAGGGCACTCCAGGTTGGATCATTTATGCCTTGAGGATTGTGTCTAAGGTGGCTATACTTTTGAGGCCAACTAATAAGTCACAAGGAGAATACAAAAGGATTGGACTATGGAAAGTTCACATGGAAGACGAGTCTCTTGTGACGCAAGTCTGCAGAGACGAAACATATCATGCGAAAGAGAGTGCATATGTCCCGAAAGAAAAGCATAAGTTTGACACTGATGGTCATGTCATAGCTTTAGTCTAGTCATGCATGATAATTGGGTAGATAATTAGGCAAGTCAAGATACCAAGGATATTGGATATTATGTCAAGTACTAACTTGTATGGCACGATAGGAACCCACAAAGACCATTCAATTATCCATGTATTAGAACCGTATGGATACCCACAAGAAATCTTCTTCAAATTCACCATCAGTGCTGAGCACACGGAAATCTAACCCGCGGGATCCAACCGCTATTTACCCCTGATTATCACCAGAAGCTTTTTTGACAGATAAGAAATCACACGAGGTGTATAAAATCCAGCGAGTACTGAGTGATTTCAAGAATTTGGCAGATAGCATGCAACACTACTATCTAAACATCACTCGTTTGGGTTCTACAGGTAGGGTGTTGCCCTGCCAGAATGCAAAGTGGCCGGACGGGTCCGGGTGCTGAACACTGATAACCATTGGTAAGGCAAATTCTTATTGGGCGCGTAAATTCTGGGGATTTCGTCTTTTTTCTTCCTGCATATGTTTACTTGGAGGTGTGCACATGTGTGGAGGTCTTTCATCAATGGGAATGGATCGTATGGGTCAAATCTGATTGATCAGGGTAAACTGTTTAATCTGAAATCGAGTAAGGAGTTTAGGATTTTTCCGGTCAACATTTAATCCCACAAAGCAGATTACTGATTTCATCATTACTTCCGGTCTGATATAGTGGTTTATTCCAGATGATTATACGAAGTTCCAGAATACAACACAACAGGCAGCTCATGATGCTTATAACGTCGTAACTAAAATATTATCGCCATTGCAAGCAAATTCAAAGTAACGTCAAAGTAACGTCAAAGTATCTGATGAATTTTGACGGATATTTATCGCTAAGGGGTACATCATCTCTGTCTCGGGACGAAGGCCCCCTTTTCCGGAAGATTCTGAAAGCTCGAAAGATCTCCCGAGACGAACAAAGACCAGGGGACTGTTCTGCCCAAAGATTCTTGGGAACGAAATTGAAGCACAACATCAATACTCACAATGATACCAATATAAATTCATTTATGAGCTAGCGTAGATTATCTCAATAAGGTCTTCGAACATGCACAACATCGAAAAGCGACGCACGTTTCTTGACTTCAGCGAATCAAGCCTCGACAATGTCGACATGCAATCTAAAGTTTCGCCCGTATATTAATTGCAAATGCCACAAGAAGTCCAAGAAAGCATCTATATTCAGGAGGAAATTTCCTTCAACGCTTTTGAGTGAAGCGTGACGTGAAGCCAAAAGTCCCACCCGCCTTGCCGTGCCGTCATCCCGTCTAATATCGAAAGCGACAATTAATACCGTCTTGGCAACAACATCTTTTACGGTTATTTTATATTAACCTTATATTAACACATTTACTCCATATGTGTTCCCCAGATTAAGGAGAACTTGCACCAATACCTATTCCATCTCTATATTAATTGTCAAATGTGCGCCCGCTACGTAGCCCGGATCTTCAATGAATCCTTGTGCCAATTACTACGTCGTTTTATATTCGATTTTGGAAGCACAGTACCATACCTCTTTCGCAATTGTTCTTCGAAGATCGATCTACTCATCAATTATCTATATATTCTTCTCAAACTCCCTCATGCCTCAAATGTCGAAACTCAAACCCAAACACAACTCCGAAATCAACCATCATGTTTTCCTTGACAAAAGTGACAACTCTCCTCTCCCTAGTCACCACGACTCTAGCCCACGGCTGGGTCACCGGAATCGTAGCAAACGGCGTCTACACCTCTGGCTGGCAAGTATCCTACGTAAGTATCATCGGTTCATCAAAGTCTTTCTTCTGTATACCTGAATCTATTCCTCAATCTCAAAACCTACTTTATGCTTCTTAGCATGCATTTTGCTTTCTTCTTAACATAGCTTCAACTCCTTATTCCTTCATAATCTTTCTTCAGCAGCCGATTACTGACTTTCCTATCTCGCAGTGGTATGACATCGTAAACAAAGTGCCTTATCCCCAGACTCCTGGATGGTATGAGGAGGCGTTGGATACGGGATTTGTTCCTCCTCATGACTATCAGTATGTATTCTCTTTTTTCCTTTCTCATGCTGAGATAAAACACATGAGTATAGACTAATAGAACTTAAAGATCACCAGATATTGTCTGCCACAAAAACGCCGTAAATGCAAATAGAACTGCAACTGTCCCTGCAGGTGGAACAGTCCAGTTTCAATGGAGCGTTTGGCCGCATAACATGGGTCCGGTGTTGACTTATGTTGCTAATTGTGGGGGGAATTGCTCGCTTGTATGTATCATATCATGCTATTTACGGGAAAATAGAAGAACTAATAGAGTAATAGGTCAATAAAAGCAATCTCAAGTTCGTCAAGATTGATCAATCGGCCATCGATCTAAGTACTCAAACTTGGGCATCTGGGGTATTGATCGCGAACAATAATTCTTGGACTGTCACTGTACCCAAGACTCTTTCTGCAGGTACTTAATACCCCTTTCTTCTCCCTCTCTCTCATCCTCCCATCTAACCTCCTCCCTCACCTTCAGGCCACTACGTCTTCCGCCATGAAATCATCGCCCTTCACAGCGCATACGATAAGGACGGCGCCCAAAACTATCCCTTCTGCGTCAACATCGACGTGACGGGTTCTGGAACCGCAAAGCCGACTGGTGTGCCCGCTACAACTTTCTATAAGGATACTGATCCGGGTATCTTGATTAATGCCTATAACCCTGTGAATAATTATACGATTCCAGGGCCGGAGCTTTGGACGGGGTAGATGGAGAGGTTAAGAGGTTAAGAGAAGGTTATTGGTATGGAATGGAGATTGAGATGGGGATATGTGATGGATCGGTGGCGGGCGAAATGGTGAGAATGCGCTATTTGGCTTGGATGTTCAGAGAATGGGAGACATGATGTGATGTGACTGGGGTTTGGGTTCAAAGGTCGATCAGGTCTGAGTTGAGTGTTTGCTTTTGTAAATAATTGTATGGTGAGATGGAGGAGTACATAGCTCTAAGGAAATCCCACACACTCATCCTACTTCATATCCGTATTATCTATGCTATACAATTGTAAATAAGCGAATGTTTTCCTTTTTTTGCCAGTTTGTGTCTTATACAGTAAGAGCTGAGTTGATACTAGATTGCTCTTACTGTGCACTGTGTAACAAGACTTTCGACACTCATATCTTCCTGGATACAATTCATGCCTTGCGAGCTCGCAGTGTTTCTTCAATGTCTATGTAGACTAAAATTCGAATCGAATGATCTTTTGGGCTTAAATGCCTCCTCGCAGCACTGTTTTGTATTCCAATCCAGAATGCTACTTAGCAAATTTATATAAAAAGATCCAAAGGATTGTGAGGTGAGATTCATTCGAAGCGAATATTTGTATTATTGGAGAACAGACCGTGGTCTTTTGATCTGGATAATTTTGATACCGCCCCAAGAAATACTTACCAAAGTAAGTATGAATACTAAAACTTAACATGGGCAACCTTCTTCTTGATTTTCAAAACCCTTCCTCTCTTCACATCTCGTGCCATCTGCATGCTAACCCCACCCACACTCCAAACCCACGCAAACCCCTTCCAAGAACATCGTCCTTCCTCAGCACTACTACCACCATCCAATTTCATCATAACACCCTTTACATCCTCGCCCTTCTCCCCCACAACCATGCCATCCAAAAGATCAGTCCAAGAAATCGAGAACCTCATCAATTCCCCCCTTTCCAATCCTTTCCCCATCCCTGAAATCTCGAGTCGCAACGAAATCAATGCTGTGAAGTTAGGTAGGATGTTTCCGACAAATATGTGGAGGCCGACAAAAGTATGCGAGCGGAGTGTTAGGTGACGAAGAGATGTGTAGAGGAGAGATAGGTTAGTAGCGAGGGGTGTTAGTGGGGTTATGTGACTGATTGCTGAGTTATTCTTCGATTCTTCGACTTTTGAAGATTTGATTTAATTGTTGTTGAGGGGGGGGTTGTCAAAATTTTGAAAACTTACGGGATAATCAAAACCAAGTTTCGAAACATTCCGCAAATTTCTGCATCCACCATATCAAAATCTGTTTTCAAAATAGTATGTTTAAAGGTGTTGATAGAATAAAAAGCTATCTTTGCTTCTTCCTTTAGACCCGCTGAGCCGTATTTTTCCATTGCCCTAAGAAAAGCTGGCTTTCCGCTCGGGCGTCGGACACTTTTGAATGGGTAAGGTCTGAGAAGTATATAATCATACATCATCTCTCGAATTTCAGCAGGGAGGGAAGCAAATCTAAAGTTTGTTTTGTTAAATCTCATCTTGATAAGCGATGGTGAGGTCAAGTTTGGATTAATCTCTTGACCATTTCTAAAATGTGGCATTTGCTCCTTCCTTGTATTATCAGAGGAAACTAGTAGCTCCGAAGCTATTGCTTTCTTAGTCCAAAATCGATTGTTGAACGCCGATGTGTCATTGAAGTAACCAATCTCTACACGGCGGTGGGTGATGCGAACTGTGGACTCATGAGATCCATCTTTAACCTGCCCATCATTGTCCATGTTTGTTTCGGTGTTTGTGTTGTTGAGACTTGGCATGTCTAAAAATCTTAAATGCGTGGAATAATCACGGGTCTGATGATGCGAGAGATTTGTCAGGCGATGAGGAGTCTTTGCAGTTTTAGAGGTCTTGCTGTTTGTTACTTCTGGAGCATCATCGCTTGTATTTTTATTGTGGTTGCAATGCTTCGAGGATACTAGTTGTGACTTTTTGACTCCATTGGAAGTGCGATTTCCTTTTTCCCGCTTTTCTTTTGTCATTCGGCGTCTTCTTCTTGGACACATTGTGTAAGCGTCTCGAGTTTTCTTTTTATGGATGGGAAATCGTGGGATAGTTGTTCTTGTAGACGAATGAGCGTCTTATTCAGTCATACTTGCTGTGCTCGATCTTATGTCTTGTAGCTCACGTCATGCCAAAAATATTAAACAAGATATGGACATACTGTACGTTTTGTATGAGAAGAATTTTGGTATATACCTAGATTTAGCGTGAAATAGTTTTAGAGTACCTAGGTACAAACTTAAAGTCTTAAACCAACTTTTTAGTGGGTATGCTTCGGTGTATTGAGCCCTTCCAGTATTCGGCTGTTTTTAATTTAAGCTTTGTGATGACTAATGATGCTCACTTATGCATGATAATGAAGTCATTGATTGAGTTAAAAATCGAGAGCTAGCTGGGAGTCAAAGTTCGATGGCTACCACGTTAAATGTGATTCCTGGAATTCCAGGTTACTTTACTTCTCATGTGATTAAACATAGTGTATTGATTACTCGATATCGAGATTAGGAGCAGTTGGTGTGAATTTTCGGACCACTGACGCCAGCAGTTTCTCTTTTGTCGTCCCAAGCCGGATTCCCTTCATCATCAAACTCAGCCCATTCAAAGTAAGCACACCCTTCTTTTCCAGGAACATTTCCAGCGTGACACATCCAGAAATATCGACCCAAATTCTCCTTCTTCCTTTGTACAACTCTCAATACAGTCGAAACTCCACATTTGCATTTGGGTGTGAATTTAGGATGCAATGAGGGTTTATAATCTCGATAAGTGATATTGATTCGTCGATTTCCTGAAACGGGATGGGGATCGATTGCTTGTGCTGGTGCAATACTGTGCTTCCAAGTCTCTTGCATTTCGGCATGCATTACCAACAAGGAATTATGTGGGAGGTGGATAGCAATTTGACCTTCTGCGTCCGAGGACTCTTTGCCTTTTTCATTCGAATCTGGTTCTTGAGGGACGATTTGTCGTACACGAAATTCGCGAGCAACACCCAAAGAGATCGATCCTATGATAGCGCGTGGTCCAAGGTAAGTGAGTTGATCGCTATGATAGCCCACACTCTCAGCGCCGCCATTGTAACAGTTAACAAATGCCGCATTGGGCTTCCATACATCAGATGATTGATACTTCAGCTTTTGCCCGTTGGGGTAGTGTGTTTTAATTCGGGTTGCGACTTCGGAATTGACAGCATCCTGAACTTTGGGTGAGATCTTTCTCATCTGTGGAGTAAGCTGACGAACGTCCTGTAAGTTGTGCAATGAGCAATGTGAAATTTGACAAGCCCAGATCCTGTAAGGTAGAGACATATTATCATGTTGAGGGTTGGGTAGCTTACCGTTAAGAGATCACCATTGTAGATATATTCAGTCTTCTGGGCTTTTTGCTCTTGCAGACTTTCCACATAAAAGCAAGCCGTATGAGGACTTGTAACCACATTATCAAACAACTTAAAAGTCATCCTCTCAAATGTTGGGGCTTCCTTCAACAATTCCTCAAGCAAGGAATTCGCCTCTTCCACGGGTAGAAAGTTATGTATAATAGAACAAGGAGTGTGAGCTGCTACATCTTCAGGAGAATATAAATGAAGAGTTTTGCCCTTCTTAGACATAGGTTTTACTCGCTTGGTAGAATTCTCACTAGAGATAAAAGTAGAAAGAGAACTTTGATATCCTACCGCGGATGATGACTTTTTGATTATTGGCAAAGAGTTGGACAATGAGGCTGAAGCTTTCTCAACCATTCCATTATGTTCGAGTAAGATTTCAAGAAGAAGTTGTTGTTCAACGTTGGGATGTAAAGATGATAATAGGGCTAGCTTGAAGTCAGTCGAATCATCATCCGGGACACTGAGAGAGTTGATGCTGTCGAGTGTATCAGGCCTTTGTGGCGATTCAGAAGTAGATAGCTTTCGTCTTTTCCTTGATACAAAAGCATCCATGATGGCAACGTGATACTTGTTCAAGTACGTAGACAGACACTAATCAGAGATAGAGATCCTTCTGAATCTGTCAAGAGTCGAATTCAATAGTACTAGGTACCTACTTTGAGAGAAGGTACCTAGAGTTGGAAGTCAAAATGCGGGGTAGGTAAATGGGATATTCCATTTGTCACGTGTCTCATTACCGTAGATGAAGGGATTCTCGGTCTAAAGTCTAAACTCAAGCTCCTTGTCGCTCCGCTGGGCCACTGCCGTGGAGGCTTTTTCGCTTCGCTCTCAATACGGGAGGTATATATGTGGAGTATATATGGAGTATGTATGTAATCTTAGTAATAAATCATATATGTATGGAGTACTGTACTATAAGTCGGCTTTTTGTTTTACCGGCACCGGCCTTATATTCCTCGGATCTCGGATCTCGGTACTTATAACTCCGTATTTCTTGTTTTCGGATACCAATCAATGACCGAATTGCATATGCGAGCGACGATTACCTACTACCTACCTACCTACCTACCTACCCACCACCACCCAAACAATATCTCACACAATTGTAACATTTCGACAACATCGACTACCCAACTCCCCAACTACCCAACTACCCACTGCCATAATGTTGGAGTTTATTACTAGGGGATTCAAGGGATCTGCAGTCAAGTATTCTCCCTTTTTCGAAGACCGAATTTGTGTTTCCGCTTCTGCCAATTATGGTCTGGTGGGAAATGGCAGACTTTACAGCTTGATGTTGACTGCACAGGGTATCCAACTCCAAAAAACGTAAGGCTTTCTGACAATTTAGCATTCACTTCAACCATTGGTATAGCGCGTACTAACTGTCCTTTTTTACTACGTGCAGTTTCGATACTCAAGATGCCATCTACGATCTGACATGGTCCGAATTAAACGAGAATCAAGTCGCTGTCGCATGTGGTGATGGCAGTATAAAGTTATTTGATACTGCGCTTGATCAATTTCCTGTCGAGAACTACCATGAGCATGGTCGCGAAGTTTTCGCTGTTCATTGGAATCTGGTTTCAAAAGATACATTTGTGTCAAGCTCTTGGGATGGCACAATCAAGCTGGTACGTAGGAAACTCTAGGTTTGTTTCTTTCGTATAGAATGATGCTAACTCTTTCGCTATCAGTGGAATCCAAATCGCACAAGCTCCCTACTTACATTGCCTACCCACTCTTGCACATACAGCAGTGCTTTCTCCCCTCATTCACCCTCAGTCATATCCTCCGTCTCTTCAGATTCGCATTTAAGAATATTTGACCTTCGTACTCCTGCATCGGCCTCCAACCATTTGGTCTCACTCATTCCAATCCATGGTTCTCCACCGACTGCAGGTAACATCGGTGCAGTTGGAAGTAATCGACAGTTTTTCCCTCCATCCGAAGCTCTCACTCATGATTGGAATAAATATCGTGATGGGATCATCGCAACAGCCGGTGTTGATCAAGCGATCCGGACTTTTGATATTCGTAATCCCGGGGCTGGGCCTATCGCGATTTTACAAGGACATGAATATGCTGTTCGAAAGCTAGTATGGAGTCCTCATCTTAGCGATACACTTCTTAGTGGCAGCTACGATATGAGTTGTCGTGTCTGGACTGACGGTACATCGAATGCTAGCATGCCCCGCCAACTTGGACGTATGGATCGCCATACCGAGTTTGTGGCAGGCGTTGACTGGTGTCTTTTTGGGGAAGGTTGGTGCGCAAGTACTGCTTGGGATGAACGACTGCTTGTATGGGACGTTCGTTCCGTCATGAGCGCATAATCTTTCCACTACCTTCTCCTTGCTATTTCACGACCTGCTTTCTTCTAGTGAAGTTTATGATAAAAAAAATCCTTCTTCATGCATACAGTTTTGGGAAAACAAAATAGTCTTATGAGCGATATGATACCACACGGATGGCGTTTAATCTTTTGGTGTAAAGCGTGTCATTAGGGAGTCGGTTTTTGTGTTAGGATATTGAGAGAGTTCTATTTAGACTCATGAGAGGTGGGATTTGGGGCATGGGGGTAAAGTCAATCTCATTAATCAGGTACTGTGTGAGACCTAAGAGACACTCGTCTACTGGTTTGGGGTAATGTTAGAATGACGAAAGCTACAGAAGGGCATAGTAATAGAAATAATGTGCATAACAAACATCTCTATATTACACTACTTTAATCCATTTCCTAGGTTTGAGTGAACACGAAGAGATCCAGAATCATCATCCCGCTTACTTCCATTTACCCCCCCCCNCCGGCCGTTTCCCTTCTCCTTCCCACAACCTAGAATACAAGTTTAAGGAGTATGTGACGTTCCTGCGCCCCGGCAGTATCCCGATGTCCTAGCGCCGAAACAGGTCAAAGATCGTACCGAAGTCGGGGCGGATGTGCAATCAATTTTGATTCTTCGATGGTGGGGATAATGGGGACGGGGACGGGGAAGTGTTAAACGCCACGGGAAAACGGGGACAACGTGGACAAATATCACATGTGCAACTAAAATAGATCTTCAAGAGTTCTGGCCCATCATATGAACATACTATCTAGCAAGGCTAGAAGATATCCCGAGTATCGAGTCGATACTATCGACAAAGAAAAAGTAGACTGCAGGGGCAATGGGTAATGATA
>NGKG01000004.1:1014235-1106383 GCA_002162505.1 Myriosclerotinia scirpicola
CCCCCCAAAACCTCCCCTCCGCTTGCATAAATCCAATCAGAAATACCAGTTGCGTTGCACCAAGCTTTCTTAAATCCTAACGTCTACATGTAAACAAGTATTACCTCATTAACAAAAACCCCACCACATACCTAATCTCTCATATTAATCATATCAATGTAAAAAAAAATATACTTACCTGCTAGGTAATCACCCTTCAATATCACACCATAAAATATCACACCATAAAATATCACACCCAGGTGTGAAGGACAATAAGCAGCTTACATCACCAAACATCCACATACACATACACATACACATTCAAACTCATATACACACTCACATCACTAAATCACACCCCCCAAAAAACATTCAAAGATAATAGCAAAATGAAGAGTAGAATTATGCCTATCCCCTATCCCCCATCCCCCACCCCATCCATTCATCATAGATAGAAAGACCGCTTTTCCTCATCATACATCCAGATCGTAAATCTTACACGAGATGGATGTAAATAAAGAGTAGCTGTAGCTAGCAAGCGGGACCATAGAGCGCTCCCAAGATCCAACCAATCCTTGAGAACAAAACAATAAGACAGAACAAGAACAAGAACAAGAACGCCTAAAGCTCCAGCCCCTGCCTGCCTACCCATTTTGTTTCCCTATCTATTGGTCCGCGATTTGCTATTCCCTATCTTGTTATCTGCTAATAACATAACTCTTCGAACAAGAAATGAATAATTGTATGTATCGTACAGGCATAAATCTGAATTTGATCTCTTGTCCAAATCTTGTATCTCGTATCTTGAATCTTGCATCTTGGTCTTCCATCATGTTCTTGAAGTATTGTAGCTATACAACCAAGGTTCATGACAACTTGAAGCTGCAAAAATGAAACAAGCAAGACAAAATAAAGGCAGAACAGAGTCGGAAGAGGAAGAGGAACGAAAAGGGAAATGAAGTGGTGATATACAAACAGTTGGGTCGATCAGCTTGGTATCAATCAAGCTTAAAAACTTGAACCACCGAATCCCTTTGAGTCTCCACCTCCGAAACCTCTTCCACCACCATCTCGTCCACCACGACCTCGTCCACCACCAAATCCACCACCTCCACCTCCTCGGCCACCGCCAAATCCTCTTCCACCACTACCGCCACTTCCGAATCCTCTTCCACCACGATCACCACCACGATCACCACCTCCAAATCCTCTTCCACCACCACTACCACCGCTACTTCCAAATCCTCTTCCACCACTACCACCGCCACTTGCAAATCCTCTTCCGCCACCACTGCTGCTGCTTCCAAAATCGTCATCATCGCGATTTGTGGTTCCAATGTTCATGCCCGGAACTCTAGAAACTCCCAATTTTTGTGCCATACCATGACCAATCGCCGGAGGTTTCTCCCAACCCCAACCATACTTGGTCAAATTATTCAAGTCCGTCAATAATGTCTTGTTATCTGAGCCTTTACCTCCTTGGCCAATTCCTCCCATGTAAGCGTCAACCTTAATTTCACGATCGACCCTCTTTGTTGCTGTACCAACTTCATTAAGAATTTCTGCTGTCGCGGCTGGTAGCTGAGCATCTTTTTTCATATCCACAAGACCAGCTTCGATTGTACGGTTGGGTGTGATTGGAAGGCCTCTGAGTGTCATGCGAGCGCCTTTAAGTTCAGATTCAGACACAATGATCCATCCCTCTCCTTCTTTGCCTCCTCTTCCAGTTCGACCCACACGATGAATGTATGAATCTCTCTCCCTAGGCACGCCAATTTGAACAACGTGGGTAACATTTGGGAAATCCATTCCTCTCGCAGTGACATCACTTGAGAACATGACAGCGGAACGGCTACGGCGGAACCTATCTGTAACTCTGGTTCTTCTTTCTTGCGTGAGCTTGCCGTGTATAGTGGATACGTCGATAGACTGTAGCGAATCGATGCCCTTGAAGATCTCTCCAGCCAATTGGACCATGCTTGTCGAGTTCAAGTATACAATAGCCTTAAATGGAGAGGAGCCCTCAGTATTGGCCTTTGCTATTCCTTTCTTGCAAATTTCAAGTAAGGCTGGCATGAAGTTCTCCATTCCAGGTGTAACGACAATATTTTGAGGAATCTTCTCATGCGTGGCGACATCTCCTTCCTTGACGGTCTTTACGAATTGGTAGTCGGGCTTTAATATTCTCCTAACAAGTCCCATGACTTCTCTCGGAACGGTTGCGGAAAACAATAATGTTTGACGGTCAACTTCCTTGCGGCTAGGCAACAAATCCTGAATATTATCGATATCTTTAGAAAAGCCATCGTCCAAAAGTCGATCAGCTTCATCGAGAACCAAGGTTGTTAATGCAGGGGCAGAAACTTGGCTGTATTCATCCTGGAGAAGATCTTGAAGTCTTCCGGGGGTTCCCACGAGGATATGACAACCTTCACGTTGAACTTTCCTAAGCATTTCTCTCTTGCTTGATCCTCCGACTGCAACCTGTACAATCAAATCGGTGTTTCTTGTAATCTTAACGGCTTCGACAGCAATTTGTTCGGCCAATTCACGAGTAGGTGATATAATGATTGCGCGAATATCGGAAGCTCTTGCTCTGGAATAACGTTGACGAGATGCGAGCTCAGGGCTCTTCTCGAGGATGTTTTGAATAGTGGGAAGCAAGAAACCAATTGTCTTTCCAGTACCAGTTCGGGCTTGTGCAATACTATGGTAGAATATATTAGCATGAAGTTCTCAATCCAAGGGAGTGTTTGTCAACTCACATATCGGTTCCTTGTAGAGCTTGATTAATTGTCATGGTTTGAACTTCTGTCATGGTTTCGAGTTTCATAGTATTGGTAATTTCATTGACAACGTTTGGGTGAACCAATCCATACTTGGTGAGTTCATCGAAACGATTAATGACTTTATGTTCTTCCACAACTGCAGCTTGTTTGGTAGCAACACTTTGCAATTGCAAAGCGGAAGAAACATGTAACCATCTTGCTTCTAAAGCAGGTATTGAAGATTTTTGAGAGATGAGAGAGAGAGTTGAAGGTCTGGTTGAAGGAATTCGGATGGTTGATGGAACTGCGCGAAGGGCTCTGGATATCGAGGCAGGACCTCTTCTACAAACAGAGAACATGATTAAGAACTGCTCCTTTAAAGGATTGAAAGTGAGAAGTTATTAATGGCAGTTCAATTGAATTTTTATCTGTCAAATTCAACAGTATAAAAATCAAGTGGCGATTGATTTGAAGATGTTAATGTCGCTGAAGTCCTGCAAAAAAATTGGACATGCGAGTTTCTCCTCCACGCCAGAACTTTTTTTTTTGCGCTAAAATGTTTATCTTCACCCGCTAGTACGTAGATAGCTAGATCTATCAGCACGTGACTATATTCTATCTGCGAAATTTGATGCCAAGCAAATGCAGAATGGAAATGAACAATACCTACCTACCAGACCAGACCAGACTGACTTGACTCTGATGAACATACTCCATTAAAAGTAAATAGGACGGGGGACATATTTTGTTGGTGTATATTGATGTATTGATATATTAAATAGGTTTCTTTCCTTTTATTCAATGTACCTACCTGACTAATTTGATCTTGTTAAACACTCCACTAGAAACACTACCTAGGTAATGATGGATAGTAAAGTTTTGTTGATTTGTATTAATGCACTATTGAATAGTAAGTAGTCCTGACAACTCCTTCTATCCTATCCTATATCCTATATCCCCAAAATCGCCAATTCTATACATGGATGGGTATCACCAATTATCATCAAGAACTAACCCCGCCAAACAGAAGTCGAATACATCCATCCCCCATCCCCTATCCTCTATCTCTTCTTAGACGAACCACCATGCTTTGCACCCAAAATCACCAATCCCTCACTAACACCTTCATGCACACCTCCCGTAACACCCTCCACAACCCAAGCAGCTGCTTCCGTAAGAGCTTGTCCAACCTTCCCATCACCCATTCCATATATGGCTCCTGTAACTGCTAAACTCGATTTTCCAATCGTGTCAACCGTCACAAGACTCCTGGATAAAACCTTTTCGGATATTTTATGTGTTCTGTCGTATTGATATGCTGAAGTGAGTAGGTATTTTAAATATGGCAGGATGAATTGGAATAGGATAAATAGTTGAATAATGGTAGCTGCTACACTTCTTTGAAGAAAGGAAGGAGGCCCGTTGTCAACGGAACTTTGGTCAGTCCCAATGCTATTTGATTCCTCTTGTAATGAATCCACTACTTCTTTTGGTATAGCAATTTGTAAACTCATGTTCTCCTCTTTTGTAAGATCGGAAGGAAGAGCTCGGAGTAGGTAGGTTAAGGCATGGATATAGAGCTGTCTTGCCAAGGAGGTATTGCTAAATTGAGTATTTTGAGAAATTGCGGATGATTCCTCAAAGGAGAGAGTAAGAAGATTATATCCTGTTTCAATAGAGATTAGTAGGTGTGCATAGATAGAAAGAGTAGTTTTCAAACCTTGATTTGCAAATTTCCATCCAATGCCCGACTTCGTTTCAGACAATCCTATCATTTGAAGCTTTCTATTCCTCGATGGTTGCGATATTTCTTCGTCTGAGAATAATGACTCTTCTGGGAAATAACTTTCCGTTGATTCCCCATCACTAGATACCGAGGTTTGTGCACCGGTAAGTGTGATTGACGATGATGAGCATATTGACTCCGGTGTAGATGCGCCAGATACAGTACTCTCAGATCTCCGTCCACTCGCAAGTCCATATATGTTGACAGAATTTCGAATCGATGGTATACGAGGCAAACGTGATTGTACAATCGCTGGAAGCATAGAGTAAAGCACCGAAGCTTCTTTTGAATTTTGAGTAAAGGCGGAAGAAAATTGTTGGTCCTGCATCATGAGTTCCGGATCTTGAAGTGGTGTCATTTCGTCCTGATGAAGATATGTCTCCAGAGAGATCTCTCGTTTGGACCGACGGGTGAATCTTGAATACATTATATACATCGAAGATGTTTCCAAAATAAGATAAATGTACGGAAGTAGATAACTGTAGCAAGATGTATATAGAATGTTTCAAGCAAACGTCTTGTGGACAAAGAAGGATGACCGGGTCGAATACGGTCTAGAACTAACGTTTCCGGAGTAGACACAGCAGTCAAATATTCTCATAATAAATTCAATGTACGAAGTAAACTGTGGCCGTATTGATGAAAACGGTAGGAATATTCAATTCTTCAATTCTTCAATTCATCATCTGAATCTGCCTACCCTAGGTAGTATGTGAATATGTGTGTGTATAATACTTGAGGGAGAATTCGAGGATGGAGGGATAAATTGCATTATGAAGATGGGACACGAATATTGCTAGGACTCAAAGGTAGGTAGGTAGGTGGGTGTTGGAGATGATAAGAATGTTCGTTGCTATCGTGAAAAAATTTCAAATCATAAGTTTGTTGGCATGTGAAAGTTTTAAAAATAGATTATATATCACGTGACTATATTTTGAAAATACGATGGAAGTGTTCAGGAAGACCGTGAAGTGCAAATTGGGTGAATAAATAAATAATTAATTAATAATGAATTCGGAGAATAGAACAGGTATCGACAACGTTATTCGAATTCACGATATCATCTGATCCGATATTCAGAAATGATTGAATCAGAATCCCCTCCCATTCTGCTCCCATCCAGTAACTTAATCCAGCCGGATCCGTTTCCCCGCCTCCTAATTCTTAACGAAAAGACATAATATTATACCTAACTTCTTTCTCATCACCAACACATGATACCTATCATATACTCATCACTAACATATAATATCATATACCTTCTCCCTCCACAACACTCCTCATACCAGCCTGATACTCCGGGCTCTCCCGATCATAACTCACGACCATTAAATAAAGGACATCCTTAAAGTAATTAGCTCTATGCGCCTATAACTTTCCTAGTAGGGAAACTTAGAGGGGGGACTAACTTTTTGCAATATCCTCTTCACAAGACCGGTTTTTCTCTTTCTCCTAAGTCCTGTCTCAGGGGTAATTTCTTCTCCTCTTCGGTACGCCTTTCTAACTCGTTTATTTTGTCTCCTTTCTTCTTTAGCGGCTCTTCGCTCTGTTTTGCGCGCTTGAGGATTGATGTGACCGCCGGTTATGAGGGAGATGAGAGATCCGCTGCTAGCGGCGTGATTGGGATCGGAATAGCGGGAAAGAAATTGGGGTTTTGGTGTTGCTAGAGAGCTGGTGGGGTTCTGCATTGCCTTTTTTATTACATTAGTGTGTGTGGGCAAACTTGGGGAACGCCGATGGAGATGGGGGGAGGGAGAAACTAACATATTTCGCTTGAGCTCGACGATCGAAGTAATCGGTGACGAATTTTCCACTGTCCTTGAATTTGTTAATTTTCTGCACATTCTCACTTCCTTCGGCATCAGCAATTTGATCCAATGCCGGGAAAATCAGCGGTGCTGATTCTGGCATTTCGAGTTCTCCAAATGTTGTTCCACTTGACAGCTTGATGTTTTTCAATGTCTTCTTGAAACCTGTGGCTGTGTCATCAAGGGATGAGGCAATGGCTTTGCTAATATCAACGGAGGCATGTGTTGCTGATGATTCGGGTTTATATGTGAGTATCAAACAGTAAAGGCCACGAGGCATGAAGAACTCATTGTTCATTCTATCGAGGAAGGTATTCGTCCTGCAGAATATCTATAAGCTCATTTTGACAAAGTTGAAATATAGAAAACTAACCTCGATCGTGCTTGGAGTTCCATAGCCACACCAACCGCAAATTGAGTAGCAATTGATACACCCATTGTGATTGGGCCCGGCACAAAACCTACAATTCCAGCCGCTGCATTTATCACATTCAACCATGGAGAAGATTTACTCGCATGGTAGAAGGTTTTTAGGAAATCCAAAAATGTAGACTGGTCAATTCCACAATCTTCCAAAACTGGCGCATATGCTCTAATGAAGCCACGCTTCTTATCTCTCGGTCTGCGTTGTGGGAGGATGACCGGACAAGGAAGTTTCGACTTCGCAGCACTGTATGCTGGAGGTGGATGATTCCGCACGAATACATCGGTAAGTTCATTGGCATCTTGAGTAGATTCTTCGGAAGGAGTAGTCGGGCTAGATATATCTGCCGCTTCATCTAAAGCCCAAGCTTCTTCGTCCCCTCCCTCAGATTCCGTATCAGAAGAATCATCATCCTCGTACTCCTTTTCGATCTCGTGCTTTTCTTTCTCACTTGTTGGGACAGCTTGACCCTTTCCAATCATCTTATCAGCCTCCTCCGGGGATACTTCGACATATTGAGGAGGGGCATCATTGTAACTATGACCAATTTGAGCCCCTGCTCGACTACTTTCGCCATTGTCTGAAGATGGTTGTGGGAGGTTGGATGAGGATTTCTTTCGATGATGGTGGATTGCTTCAGATGCAAGACCAACTCCTGATCCGATCAGTTTGACTAAGATACCCATACTTATTATAAAGATTAAGTTGTGAAAGGTAAGTAAAAGCGGTGTATTAATTGATTAATTGAGAGAGTATCAATTACTGATAACAATGATGATCTGAAATAATGGGATGATACTTGGCCCAACTATACCTCTTATTATATACTCGTTCCATACCAAACCATACTATTTCATTTCATATAGCTTCACGAAGATCGCCAAAAGAGCTGAGCGGCTACAGCTCTCAACATCTTGCAAACCTCATTTGGCAAAGATGGGGAAGGGTTTGAAGGGATTGATTCCACAGATGGTTGATTACCTAGGTAGTGGTGGATTATGTGCATATGGCCTGTGCGTTCTTAGAAGTGGCAGCGCACCCACGGGCACCTTGAGACATTACGGCCGTACAAAGTAGATCTTTTACTTATCTGAGGCCACCAAACCGTAGGGCTATGTGCTTTTGTGGATGCTGCACAGCCCAGTGTTTGGTAGTCGCCATGAACGAAAAGGCTTGTTTCGACAGGTCATCTGTATTGCTTCAATTAAGCATTGTGGATGTTATGTCAACATGCATATATATTAAACTTTGCCAAAAGGCTTAGGTTAACCTTAACGAAGATGGGAGACGCTATCGGTATAACCTTCTAGACGACATATCAAGCCCGCAATGATGTGTTGTGGTTCAAGGGACGTTTGGAAGGTCGAGATTATGTTTTCCGTGGAAGGATTACACAGTCGGTTGATCACTGTATGGTCAATACGGACGGATTGATTCTATCGATTGCAAACACGCAGATAAGCACAGCATACACGAAGTACTTTGATCTTACTCAGACGGCGTCCAATCATTTCTATTGTAACACAGCTGAGTTAGATACAGTAGTAGAAGCTGATGGAGTCTCTGACGTATCCGAATTATCTTCTTAAGATGGAGAACATCTCAGTTCTTTTGGAAAGAGAATTCTGAAACCCAATCAAACTTGCAACATACCGATGCAGTGTCTTGTGCACTTCACTCTAGTGGGGCTTCTAGTATATCACTATCAGATCCTCAGTCATCTGCTCTAGGAGTCTTTTAACGGACATGGGGCCAATTCTTTGATAGGCGGAGAGAGCATCGCATAGAAACATCGATGTCCAACGACGTTGTTGGTTACAAAAAGCTCTAAGATGGCCTGCCGCCTTTCTTGCTACTTTCAATGGCTGTTACTTCAGGGATAGGGTTTTTAATAATGATCCAGGTTTTATGTTCACAAAAAAAGATCAGCGCCTAGGCTCAGAGCAACAATCTATAATATTCTTGTTTGGATGATGATTCCGCCCTGCGCTTCTAGTTGTCATTCATAGTCTCCTATCTATGGCAGTGGTAAATGATATCAAGCGTACGTAACCTTTGTGAAAGGCTTTCACATCCGAGAGGTGCTCTGGCGTCAAATTCCATCTTTTAAAAGCAACAAATGCTTTGGCTAGATCTGTTTGATGCTTTGTTGAAGACACATTGCGGCAAACGAGATTTATCTCTCTTCTGGGCATTAATAGTCAACATATCGAGGTTGCTTATAGAATTGTTTAAGAGGGTTACAACGCAGCTCTACTTTCCTGGACAAAACACAACTGGGCATTTTTTGTCGTCGATTTAGACTCAATAATGATCCCGCAAACTGTGAATAAGACCGGAATCAATGGTTACACACGCATAAGCACCAATTAGACAGTAGAGACCCTACTAATCGAGCAGGATTGGAAGGCATACCACTGGAATCGTCAGATACATCGACCTGGCTTAATTTAAACAACATGTGTGGCCGCCTCTGGATCTGGACATAGGATTTGAATTGATTTTGGGACTTGATACGCCGGATGCTCATCTGAGCCCATCAGCTTCTATCAACAAGGATGGCTCACTGATATATACAAGCTTTCTTGCAGCATTACTTCAACTGATATGCTGCGCTTATCAAATCAATGAAAGCATTGGTGAAGCTTCTATAGGCTACTAGTCCTCAACTTAGAATAATACGTCAAGTACATTAGTTAAACGGATCACCAATCATCCTCATGCAAATCAAACCCAGGACAGTTCACTTACGAGATACGGGCCCCCATTTTATTGGGGTGGAAGAATATTCCAAAAGTCATTGCTCTGGAATTTGCCCCTATCATTGAGTAGGCCGAGACGAGTGTGACTATAGACTTCGATACACAGGCAGTTGATGACTTTTCTGTCATGCGCAATCCTTTAGTTGTCAATGATGCCTGGAAATATCAATATCAAACATTGAATGTATCTACTGGCAATAATTATGATACTCTAAAGATGCCGAAGCAGAATTTCTTGATGGATATCATGTTGAAAACATTACTGTTAGGCAATATGTATATGAGCCAGTGTGCGGCTATTGTGTGTCACTAACTATAATAGTTGCGGGTATTTGTTCTACGACGCACTATTTCATGCAGCAAACACAGCGAATTCAAGCGCCAGTCCCAACTCTCTTTCGACTCAATTTAGCACCAAAAGACTCGACGACAGGACGATCAACTTTGGCTTAGCCGATCTCAACGTCAATTTCATGTCCTACACCTTTCTAGCTCTGGCCAATCAAGCAAGTCAGCACTTCACGATTAATCTGTTCTCGCAAATGCATCGAGCATGGCTCTTTCCATATTCTTCAGGCATTTCATTCAGTCGAAAGTAAATACGGAATTGGTGGTGGCCTCTCCATCAAAGGGACTTGGGGTCTTCAACTACGTAGTGCCATCACTACAGAAGATGTAGAGCAAGAGCTTGGTGGATCGGTACTGCCAGGCACATACACATACCTACAAAATTCTTCACATACTTCAAACACTAGCGAATTTGCGACAGTAACTCTCAGTAACCTCTTGGAAGCTCTACCAACTAGCACTTGCGCCATAACAAGATGTCTGGTCATATTGCGAATCACGATAATTACCACAATGACAATCATGTTATGCCATCGACACTATTTGCGACTCTTGCCACAGACGTAGGAACACTTGGCGGCGTAATAGGTTTCATGTACTGCAGTGAGAAGGTGGTGAAAGCAATGAGAAATAGAGCACTTGAGAGTTTTAAACGACATAGGAAAATATCAAAGATGGGCTACGTCGAGTCCAGCTCGGGGAGTGAAAATATAGAGTTTCGAAATTGTGGAAGAAAGCAAATCTGCTCAAAGTGGAGACCAAGGCAGTTTTCTCCTTTTTAAATAATCCCAAGGAAAGTAGCAACCTCTGATCCTTGAAAATATTGTCGAGAAAGTTTATGATGTCTTGTTGAACCTTTTGTAAAAGTACCACCGGGTAACAGCATCTCATTTAGCCTGTTGAAGCAGACCTCAATTCTTCACCCTCTCAGCGTAATCATCTGTAAGCGCTATTGTTTTTATATGTCAGAATCCTACCTAGTTTCTATACACGTCCAGTAATCTGCGCCTCTCTTATGCATTTTTCCCTGTGCTGTACCTATGAAAGTCGTTATATCATACAAGTGCTTACCATAGGGCTCCAGGGCTATGTTTTTGCTATTTATTACCTGCCCACTGACTTTTCCACAAGTGAATTTGGTTAACTTTCGTTTGAAATATTCTGGATCAATATGAAGGATGAGGTCTTATCCTCAGAGTGAATTAGATATCGTGTAAATAGAGTTCGAACCTTATGAGCCTTATAGTAGCTCCTTCTTCCCATTCAGTTTCTTCAAACTTGTAGACTTCTAAGCTTCCATCATACAGATCCATTTTCTTATTTTTGTCTTTATCATGCGTTTACCTCGTTTCCTCCGCAAGATCCCCCTCCGCGTCCGCCTTCCGCACCCCCACGCTCTTATTCCTAGCCGGCCTGCCTTCCTTGCCTTCCTCACCAGCGCCTCCGTCTGGCTCTTGATTTTCACATATTTCCGCCACATCTACTGGCGGGATCCTCATTCTGCATTCTTTGATAGCACACATGTGTACGAACGAGAATATTCGGCTCGGCGGCAAACTTCTGGGCTGAAATTCTTAAATACGTTGGTGGGGATGAATCACACATCTCTGTTTAGTAGTTCTTCTTCAACTCTCGCGGGAGACTCGGATGGAGATGGTGATGCAGATGTACCAGATATGTGTATAGCATATGTAACCATCAAACGCGAGATGCAGGATAGGAATGAGGGTAGACAATATATCGATGCCGCACTTGCAACCATGGTGGATGGATTAAGTGAGGAGCAAAGAAAGAGGCTGTGGGTTTATGTATTATTTGCTGATATGGATCCGAGTGTTCATCCGTTGTGGGATAAGGAGTGGTTGGGGAGAGTGGTGGATGAATATGGAGGGTATGAGGTTGGAGAGGAGAAAAGGGAATGGTTAAGGAAACTAATGGAGCAGAAGGAATGGCAGATCAAAGGGGTTTTGTAAGTGTCTTGCCCCTCTTTTTCTCTTTCCTTTCCATATTGCCAAGCAATTGGGGAATTCCATAAACTAACAATACCAGTGATTACGTATATGCCCTAACCCACTGCTACGACACACACGCCCCGTATATAGCAATATTCGAGGACGACATCATATTCGCGTTCGACTGGTTCCAACGCACCATATCCGCTCTTAATAAAATCGAATCCCTATCCCAAACTCCTGGAGATAAATTTTACAATTGGATATACCTGCGTCTATTCTATTCGGAAACATTCTTAATGTGGGATGAACAAATAGATTTCTGGTATCGCCATAGGTATTTTCTAATTTTCCTCTCTTCTCTCTCCACGATTACCGCTCTTATATTTGTACGAAGTAAAGCGGGCGAGAAAAAGAAAATAGGGTATTGGTTGGACAATTGGACGGTTTTTATCATAGGGGTGGTGATCGTGCCGGCTTTTGTAATGCTGGGGTTTATGGCTGGGAAATATAATTTGCCGTGGTGGGAGTTGAGGGGGGAGGAGGTGGTGAGTATGAATAGCGGTGGGTGTTGTACGCAGGCTATGGTTTTCCCGAGGGAGAAGGTGGAAGGGTTAAGGAATTATTTGATGGAGGTGGGAAGGGGGCAGACGGATTTGATGATTGAAGAGTATGCGGGGAGGGAGGGAATGGAGAGGTTGGCGCTTGGAAAACAGGTTGCTCAGCATGTGGGGGCGAGGAGTAAGTCTTTTTGTTTTCTTGGGGGTATAGGGCGAGGATGATGTTGATGTTGATGTTGATGAGACTGACTTGCGGTGTAGGTTCGAGAGGTGCTAACCAAATTAATGCGATGAGTACTTGGGCTTTCCATTTTGAGGAATATGATAAGGTTTCCATGGTTGCTGGGGACGATTTAAAGCTTGTAGAGTGAGATTTGATTATCCACCTGCATCAGTAAATCAGTGTCCAAAGGGTATATCGACATGGAATTTTGAGAGTATCAGGCAAGGATCACTTACGTATTCATATTCAAGTTGACACAAAAGCTATCACTCGACATTTTGGAAAATGATGATTTGGATATTCAGATACCGGTTAAATGGCTCCAGGTCAGAAACTCCCAATTAGAGTTCTCAGTTCGAGAAACTGGCGTTACAGATTAGCAGGTCATGGCGTACTGGAAGGCCGGCTTCGTAATAAGTGAAGCAAAAAGACGAAGGTTATATTGTGAAGAGCAGAAAGGAGACGACGCATGGAATAATAGAGCATAGACCCTAGAACAGGCATAGTCTATCGTACTAGACGTATACTAGATGTACAAATTTAGAATAATCAATGAAGCATTCCCTCTAATCGATGGAGCAACATTCAAGAACAAACTATCAACGGGAGCTCAGGGTAATAGACCAAACCCCTATTTATGGACATGCCACTAACCAAAATTACATGTTCTGCTGTTGTAACACTCACATCGCGAGTTCGGGGTCTGGAGTTCAACAAAAACCTTCGACTATTGATCTAAAACAAGAACGATTAATGAGATTCTCGGGTATAGGATGGAGATTCGTGTCTCAAAATTACGAGGTCTCCTATTTTACAACCTCGTAAATCAAACGTTACAAGAATATGGTAATATTTCCAGGGCTTTTAGGCTCCTACTCAATCGAGAGGTGTGCGTGAGATGTGTTTGGACATATATAAATATGTGAAAAACATCAGATGGACAGACGAGGTATGGTTTGAATTTTACAACGATAATTTAGGAGAGATAATGAACGAATTAACGTGGTGATGATTGGGGAGAAGTGACAACAATGCATTTTACGCAGACTCCGGGCTTTGGATACCGAGCTCCAGTATATATCATGCAATGTAGGATAGATTGAGAGGTATATCGGATGATACTCCTCACTTGCCATCATCTTACCAATGGCAAGCCATTCATCCCATTTATCACTATTTATATAGATTTTGTGAAGAAACTAAGCACAATATATAAATATGTTGAGCCAGCTGAGACCAAACAATATTTTCCATGGTCTCCCATCATTTGAAAAGACAACGGAGAGAAAATAGCACCATTTTCACTTCTAGCAAGCATTTGGAAAAAGAAACCGACTCCTGTATAGAGAGAACCTGCTTACTAGACCTGATATCTTCATGACCAGTTGAAATATTTTGCGCTATTTGTGAGGTTGCAGTGCACCAGCTGAAAGAATTCATATCCATACGATTGTAGCCAGCTTTGGAACCGTCGAAAGTTCAGATTTTTAGTTCAAGAGGAATATGGAGATAGAATGACAGCAAATAAGTTCACTAAGTGGGGGTGACGATACTAGAAAGAATCGACGACGATATGGCGAGTGCCTGAGTCACAAGATAGATTTGGCCGTCGTGAAAACAATACTGGCAAAGCAGAGCTTTTGAATCTTTGAATGCGTGTCTTACGTGGTTTTGTGTTCGAATTAGGGAATGCTGGAGCAATTTGTTGCATATATACATACCTTGATCAAACACCTTACGTAGACGCATACTAGAACACTTGTTTCCAGTGTAGTCGCTTCTGAAATTTACATACCCACAACCTCATAAGCGACTATGATGGTTCACTAGAGCCCTCAAGCCAGCAAAATGATATCATTCCAGGCCTAGTTAACTCCATAGAATCTTATCACAACACCGAAAACCCTCCCAAGCCGGGACTCTCAATAACCTTTGTGTCTTGAATGACCTAAGCCTTTCCCCCACTGGGATAAATCATACCATGGGCTCCAGCCGTGTGGCCCAAGACCGCTATTGTAGCCCGCCGGATGTAGCCCGCTAATTCTAACCATTAACGACATAGTGCGGGGTATATACATCACATCAGTACTTGATCCGTATACGTCATGTAATGTTTTCCATTAAAGTACAAGTGACATACCCTACCGCCCGACACCATACCCGATGAACCCATCACTCGGTCGAGATCTAGGCCGATTATACATCGTCCTTGTGTTTAGGAACGAATGTAGGATGGAAGATTCATGCAGAAACAATTAACAACTCGTGATACTACTTCTGATCTCCACATTCTTGCTTTCTTCCCCCCTGGGACAAGTATCAGAACGTCGTACAACACTTCTGGCTTGAAAAAAAGCGATGAAAATAACAGCAAACCCCCACGTCCCTTCCCCACGTGCTTCAAGTACGCAGTTTATTTGGATTGATTAGTATGCAGCATAAAGCAGCAATCTCTCCAGCTTCGTCACGAGAACAACAGATGCTGCACGCGGCATACCGCGATTCAGACGTTGAGATATTTTGTATAAGAAAAAAAAGGGAAAATTAGAGGACGATATTCATATATTTGGGTTTTATTGGGTTCCTTCATAACACATATAATATATATTTATTACAAGCAAGAAACCTAAAAGGACTACTCTATCTCGTGATCTCTGCATGACATTTCCTACTCCATCGATCACAACAGTCAAGAACCCCTTGTATAGTAGGAGAAGTATGCAGGAACAAGATAGGACAAATTTAACTTTCGATTGATTAAATAAAGTGATGAAGTAACCCTGTTACCAACAAAAATCATGCAAGTATCCGTTCCCCACAATTCTCGATACTCAGGGGAGGGAAAGCCACTGCACGTGAATCCCGACGTACAAACTGCCGTATCACACCACCAACAAAACAAGCAAGCAAGTGCATACCAAATCTTCGATGCAATTACACCTTGCGTCGGCCAGCAACGGCTTTGCGGTCAAAGATCGGGGTTAGGGTTACAGATGAAACAGGTTGGGGTTTTTTTTTTGACGTATGCAGGTTCCCGAGTCAACGCTAAGGAATGTATGGATTGTACGGCAGGACTTTACCGCGGTGAGGTGGCCTTTGTGGGCTCTTTCAGGGCGTCGTGCTAGGGTTCCACGTGAGTGAGCAAGATATTTATCATAAAGTGTAACGGGAAAAGCAAACATGAAGAGATTGATGTAGAAGTGCAGAATTCAGTTGTGTGACATCGGAGAAGGGAAGGCTGGTGTTGGGATTGTAGATATGGCAATTTCCGGGCCTTATAAACTAGAACATTTTATTAAGAATTGAATTTGTATGTTGAGGTTGCAGCTGCAGGGCTGGAGGTCTTAGAGGAAGGGGGAAAAGGAAATAGAGAACAAAAGAAGTTTCCACGACATTTGAAACATTTCAAGCCAGATAACTCGGTGACCGGAAACCGATTTATCTTGCAGTTCTCGTTCTCGTACCAATCACCTGGTGAATGATAAAGTATTCATGTACCAACAACCCGGATTATTGAAGGTACGAACCGCTGGGCATATAATATGGTGGTTATACAGTATGGAATGAAGATCATCAACCTCAACAACAAAACTCATGCCCAAATGGGAGACACTTGCTTCCTCTTTCATAAAATTATACATATACGGAGATATATTCTAGAACTTGAGGAGATAAACTCCTAGAGACTCGAACCCCAACTTGAGGTTTGAATTATCGTGAATCACTTCAGTCATATCTCAAATTCCTTTTCTTCGTACCTGACCCAGTAACAATAATAGCCCGAATTGTAACAATAAAAAAGAAACAAAGCTTTTTTCTCCAAAAATGGTAATACAAAGTACAAAAGAACATCTACAATAATAGCGGTTCAACCCGTTAGCCTTATCATCCAAATTGAGATTTGGCGGCGTCATCCAGAACATTCTCGCTTCCGCCTCATCAGTACCCCTTCATCACATACTGATAATAAAAATCTTTCACCGAAGGAAAATCTCAATTTTTATTGTAACCAAATTAAACAATAAAAATCTCTTCAAGGAACAGCAAACAATTCGAGTAGCCGAGTACAGTCAGAGTCAGAATAGAGGAAAATTTTCAAATATCCAATATCAAACTACAAGGAAGGATTCTTCAGCAAATAGAATCGAGGGAAAATTTTTCCTTACATTCATCCTTCAAGGTTCAGCTCAGCCCAACATGGACACACGAGCCACGACAACACACCATCGTGGGAACTGTTATGCTGCTATTATCATCCATCCATCATCCATCATCCATCAATCAATGCAAACATGACAATCCATTATATTATGACTGTACCCGATATCGCAGATCCAGACTCCATAACAGCCCAAGATCAAACAGCACCCCGAACCCACCACAATAATGAAACGGAATAAATGAACAACAACAGTAACAACCATCACAAAAATCATGCACTCACGGAATCGATCCTGGATTCGGGAATCCACATTTTCCATTGCTGTCCGGGCTGTCCCGTTCTCGGTGTCCCAATCCATAAGGTTTCGTGAGCCTGCATCGTACAAGTAACTTGAAGTAAGTAAGGATGCCCAGACTCGGAGCCTAAACCACGGCACACCACGTGTATCCAGAGGTCCAACATTGATGGTCACCGAGATGGATCTCTCCACCCTCCACCGACTATGCGCTCGAAACACATGTCATAGACCTGGACCCGCCCGATTCCAGACCCGGGCGGGAGAGCAGCAGCGAGAGCCGGAACTACGGAGGATGAGGTGAGGAAGTGGAGGTCGTACCTGACAGGTGGAAGCGTGGTGGGAGCGCTGGCCGGGTGGGAGATCCGCCGTGATAGGTGTCTATATTTATGGGGTTAGGTTACAGTAAGGACGTTAGGTTGCCGAAGAATATACATGGATGAAGTAGGGCTGTGGATATGACTGTGGATATGGCTGTGGATAGGATATTTATTGCTCGTATGGGTATGGTGGCATTGGAGTTTTTAAAATATTATTTGATTTGAATAAGTGCATAATTATGAAAATAGACATAGAATAATCAATTCAAGGAGCCTGGTAAGATTTCTACTACCTTATGTTGGAATTTCGGCGCGTAGGGTCTAGGCCTTACGGTTCGGCTTCCATTGATCTTCCCGAAGACGGACTGGGCGGGTAAATAATTTCTTTTCTTTAGAAGGATTTGAACGTCCGTTCCCGAATGAATTCAATTGGTTATTATCACCGTCGCGTTAGATGTTACCCTCAGACTCAGCAATGTCCAACCATTTAACCACCAACAAAGACCCCTCATCTCACTTAAAAAGGCAAGGAAGTTCATCCCAAAGATATCTCGTACCTGAATTGACCCTCGGACGAAGAAAGGAATAACGAACGGCATTCCCGCTGTATCAGGGCGATCATTGCGCAATTCTTCCTTGCATTTTTTCCTTTCTTTTTCTCTTCCCTACCTACATCTCCTTTTCCGCTCAAGCCTTGCCCTACCAAATACTATGCAACTCTAGAATCGTAGTTTGTTTCATCCCCTCTTGTTTCTCCTCGTACCAATATCGTACGATCACGTAAGATCATAATCATCCAACCTTTGTGCTGCGACCAAACCTTGGGTCCCGAATGTGAAGTGATGTGCTAGGGATCAAAGTAGTTCAAGTAAGACATACAAGCGGTAAGGCAGGCAGATCTCCTCCGGGAATCGCCGGGTACAGAAGATTTCAGAGGAAGGTACCGACGAAGAAAAATTTCGTTCGGTGGAGATTCCGCGGATACAAGCCAAAGTTTCCGCATTGCTTGTTTACAATGTTTCGTTTCGAGGAGGTGGATTTGGATGGACCTTCCGAAAGTTAGGATCACAGGGAGGGAGTTCTAGAAGCTGGCGGGGCTATAAGGATGGTTCGAGGTGACTCAGGTGAAGGCATAACTTGAGTGGGTGAGGGATAACTTGTTTGGATATTATGATATGATATTCCCCTTCATTAATCTGAAGTTAATCAAACACAAGAATAATGCCTCAAAGATGTCACTCGCTGTCCCCCGAGTATCACACCTCAGCCCAATTGTCTATCATCACCCAAACCATCCAACATCCTCGCACGTGTCCCTATTCCCGAGGCTGGAGCTTTGATGCTATTACGAGATGAAAACTCCAACAGCAGAGACCTCACTTCATGCACTCAAAACAGCGCATCCATGATTAGATGGATCACTAATAAGTTAGTAATGACAACCCAGCATCCATCCATCCACAAGTCCATGATCCAACCTTACATGAGAATCGCATCATCACCTACTGCATCTAATTCCCTTTCCCCACACAATCACTGACCTCCATCCATACTGTAATTCCATATCCACCCATCTAGCCCAAACACTAAGTCCACCCACGCAAGAAAGTCATAGACCGCAGCACATGCAGTCCCCAAATATACACCATCATCCCTCTAGTTTGTTCAACACAGTCGTCCATAACGTCCAAGCATACCCAAACCCCAACGTGAAGAAAAAAGCCGGACCATCCGACTTACCATTAGCTCTCCACAACAAGCTGCCATTGACGCACTAGAAGAAATTCCACGCATTCGCATCGAAATCCACATGCACGCTCTAACCCCGTGTGACCGTGTCTATCCTTCAAACTCTAATCTGGAAAAAAAATAAAAATCCATAAAAAATCGCAATAATAGAGTTTAAACTCCTCGTAACACCACGCGAAATAAAAGTACAAAAGCATTAATCGTGAAAAATAATCAAATCAGATTGTCAATGAGCCACAACTGCTGCTTTTAGACTCGAATCCGAATTGTTTGCTAGTGTTTGGAATTCTACACTGCACTCTAGTATGTCCACTACGTCACCTAGGTGCGTGCCGCGCACAGAATCCCATATACATGAAATTTCTGCCCTGGGAAAAAGTTAGATAGAAGTGCAGTGCGGGGGAGAGCCTGTCAGCGGGTATGAAGGAAGGGAGTCGGGACTCAAGGGAGATTGCGCAAAACACATCTACCTACCTACCGTCTTAACTCGACAAACTGAGATTCAAACCTTACCTTATACGGCATAGTATATTGTAGTGGAATATGGAGGTGGAGCTCGGAATCTATAAAATCCGATATTGTTACTAAGATTTAACGAATCAAAATCAAAACTTCTCTTTACTAAGCTATAATTTTTATCCACTTTGATAATTTCGCTACCCCATAATTATCTCAATTAAGTAAGGTTTGAATCTCAGTTTGTCGAGTTAAGACGGTAGTATACATAGAATGTTCTCCGATCCGATACTCTTTTGTAAAAATCCAAAAAGCAAAGACCTTAGACCTGTTGGCCCTTCAACTCTTCCACATTCATGCTGACCTAATTGTCCAGAGAGTGGAACACTTACGAGTTAAGCGCTCATTATTAACTTCTGTTTGCTTCGCCGCAAGCTAAAGCTCTAGGTAACTGTTACACTAGACTTCTAGTGCGCTCAAAAACGTGTATTAGTAAGTGCTGCAGCGGAGTGATCGACGTGAGCCTTTTTCCTGTTGGTTGGAGCGCGAGGGGTACAATGCTACGTTATTTTCTTTCGTACTCGGGTTCGAAGGAGTTGAAGGAGGAATTGAGTTCAATCCTGATGATATGATGTTGTAATTGAATCAAGAAGAAAAAAGAAAATGATATTTCACATGCATCACAAAAGCTGTTTCAAAGAGAGAAGTAATTTTGGTGTCAAGTCCGTCATCTAGTGACAGGACTGAAGAATCTTTTTATTCTTTTTCTTGACTATCATACTGATAGGGTAGGTCATTTCACTTCATTGAGAAGTAATGACAATACCAGACCAATCCATTGGATTCATACCATTGTGTGGTATATCCATCCTATCCTCCCATCCAATCCAACCCAACGCAAACTATCGCTAACAAGCTTCGTAAAGCTCAGAATAAGACAAGAACGATTTGTTGTATCAAGCGAGAATCGAGAGAGAAAAAAAGCGCCCCTTCACTGTTCAAGTGAATCATTCCTTCCTTCCAAACAAATGAAATTGCTCCAACGCTGCCTATCCCAGTGTCCGGTGCTTTCCCATAATAGTCTGATTGATATCTGATATCCGCCCCATGCCTTCCTAGTATGCCCATGATGTATTAAGAAAAAAAAAAGTGTAGTGCCGGTAATAAGTTGCGAGACTCCACTCCTCGCTATTCTGAATGCTCCGATGCAAATTTGTAACAATGACCCAAGGAAATTTTTAGAATGCCCAAGAATGAGATGAATTGTGTGAATGTATGATGTGATCCTGATACCCAAATGATAACACTTTTGTACAACAATCGATTTGATTGTATATTGTGAGGTAACGCCGACTCCATGTAAGAATTTTTGAGAAGAGATGGGTATTTGTATCGTGATGAGAAATGCGTGTTGTCTGAAATAACGCCGGTGAATGCTGAAGTTGAGATGGTACTGGTAGAAAGGGAACTCGTAGTAGGTAGATGCTTTAATGACTGCCAGATTGTCTTCTTGAATTGCGTGATTGATCGAATGAGCTAGCATACGCCCTCAACGCCTTCTTTGATTCCGCTGATAATTGTGCTGGTTCTGAAGATGTCGATGAAGTGCTCTGCATTGAGAAGAGACTTGATTGGGAGCTCGAAGGGGTTAAGGAAGACTTCGCAACTGGTGATGATCTCGAAGGTTGGTAGAAATATGAGGTTTGAGATGAAGGGGTTGTGCCGTATGGTTGAGCGGTACTGAAGTTGTATGCTGGCTCCATGTAGAAACCATTTGACTTTGAAGGCCAGGAAGCTCCGCGAGATGAGGATGGTGATGAGGGTACTGAGCTTTCATTCGAAGAAGCCTTTTCGTATTCTGCGAGACGGCAAGCTTCTGAGCAGTAAACACTCCCATCTGTCTGCCTATCACAGGCGAGACAGAAATCTGGAGACCATTCAAGATCGAAAGACATCTTTGTATGTTGTTTGATTGGACTAAGAGTGTAAAGGAATTGGGGATGGTTGATGAGGTTCGAATTGATTGAGAGGGGAAAATGTCCAGAATTCGAAGGATGAGTCTTCCTTTATGGATCTTTTTGTAGGTATGAAATAATGCTGTGTTGTCTGAATTTATGTGGTAGACAAAAGCTCGGTCAAGTAAGCTATGGTGTGACTCGACGAAAGGCTCCACCCGGTACTAAGTGGATGAAATCTGGTGCGATGGAGGCTACTGCCGTAATTTATTAAGTGGATGATGTGATGGTGATTTATGAACAAGTGATAGTTGACGAATTTGAGTTGTTATATGGTATCATTCCTTATTTACTCAATGGTCTCCTTGCTTGTTTCGAAAAGTAGATGTTCGAATCTTATTGAAGTTCTGATATGGCTCATAAATATGAGGGAGGAGGTTGAAGGATATACAAGTTTGAGTAGCGAGTTGGGGTTGACTAGGAGCTGGCCTGTTTAGGTGCTGCAGATAATGCCTGTCTTGTGCAGAAATGGCTTTTTTTTTACATTTTGGCCACTTCACCTAAAGTAGAAGAGCGCATACATTTGAGGGGGGGGGTTGCTAGACGCTAAACTGATGGTAGTCATAGGCCAAAATCAGCAATGTTACTAAGAAAAAGGTGTGTGTGCTTCTATGTCTGGTTGGTGATACAAGCATCCAAAGGGCAAGAGTTTTTGGGGGTCTGCGGGAATTTTGATTTTTTTCTTTTCTTTTATCTTTTGGTATAGTGTGCTTCAAGTGGTGTGAGTGGTGGTGTGTTGAGATAATCCATAGTAATTACTTATTGGCGTATAGTTTATCAGACCACCATTACTTTCATAACCCCTTTTGGTTAAAGTACACTCTAAATATGTACATATGCATTGTAACTATGGCAGCATAAAGATATTTCAGGATCCTTGACCAAGAAAACACACCAAGAAGCAAACACGGCTTAGAGAACAACCCTGGCGACTAGCTAGTAGCTACACAATTCTGAACTTATAACTGGTAGCAGTTGCATATGAAATTTCTCCACCTTTCGAGAATCTTGGCTTTATACCATGATCATGGCCGCTCTTGAAGCAATTACTTCAACTAAAACAGCGACGTGGGATGAAGTAGACTAGGCAAAATAAGATGGTTAGTTTATACAAGGGCCCAAGTTATCCTTTTGCCCTAGTGGAGACCTAATTAATGTCCTTGCAGTTTTGAGGTTACTCGTAAATCTTTTGAGCAAGGCTTCGATATTGGGGTGCTGATTGGAATCATACAGACTATGATTCATACTGTATGAAAGTAAAAAAATGGTGCGAGTGGAGAATCAGTTTGAAAGGAATCGCATATAAAAATAAGCCTTGTATCCTATAATAGTAGTGTTTATGGAAATTTGCACAAGGTTTATTCCAAGCATTTTGCTTAATAAAACAGTGGTCATGATGGAATAATTTGACATTTATATCTCTTGAAATCGTCATTTTTTGAACCCAAAGATACCTGATCCAACTTTCAAGTTTAGCTTCCGATTTGTTCACAATTGAAGAGGCACAAGACTCCTTAGTTTATTTGTCACATTTAATTAGCAAACCAAAAATAGTATGAAGGGCACGCACGTGGAAAAGGGTGAAGATATAGAAAGATCTGGGATCGTGAAAGGAAATTATTCATCGCTAACTTCGCGCGAAAGAATTCAATTCAGGAGGGGGAATGACTGATACTGGTGAGCTGCCAATGAGCACTGTGACCGTTTAAGCAATAGTCCAAGACCTCGCAAAAGGCAGCTAGAGAAATTGATAGAAAGAATTAGATCAAAACGCGATAATCAATCACCTGAGCTGGGTGAAGAGTAATCATTATTCTCAAGCTAGTTTCAGGTATTAGATGAGGCTTTTCTAGCTGTTGCCGCTCGCTCGCTATGGCTTTGTTAGAGAAAGTTAGAGAAAATAAAATATGATATACGCAGAACAATATGACGATGACAACTTCGGTTAATGAAGGAGTTACGAATAAATGGCCTCATCTGCTTTGTCTTGTCCCAAATGGTTACAGTGGCAGTAAAATCGTAATAATTTATCAAAGGTCAAGTTTTGTAATGGTTACCCAGCCTAAAAATCTAACTGGATCATCTTTTCGCAGCATCAATATTCTCCTTTGTTGGTTAAGATGATTCGTCCATGGTTATAATCAGAAATGATATGCATTCAATTTTTCTTTTGGTTGCATCTACAGCGACAAGCACCTTGATATCCAGTTGATCCTCGGATTTCCCCTCATTTCATGGAATATAGATTGGGACAGCGAAGAACCTCGAGTACCCTAAACTAAACTATTGACTTCCCGTTCGGCACCATCCGTCTTCTATAATACTAGCCGTGTCTCCAAGGAACACACCAGAAGCAAGATCGGCAGCATCTTTATACCACATTAAATATCATGAACCACGTAACACTACGAGGTAGGCTAAGCCGGTTGGTACTAAGATATTCTTCAAAGGCTATATGTTCACCAATTGCTATCGTATGTCTCAAATGTTTCATTTTTATACACAATCAAATGGGAGAATGTATGGGATAATGACCGTTGCCGTTGCCGTCGCCGTCGCTATTGACACTATTGATCGACGGCAAGCCGGATGGCTACGGCTTTACGGAAACCATTGAATGCGACAAACTTTCAAACACGAATTAGTCTTACGTCACAGGACTTTCGCTGCTTCAAGATTTCAAGAAGAATACTGTAGTCTTATAGCGACTACTCCACAGTGAAGGCATGAAACGTGCTTCAAGGATATGTTTGCTATAGACTTTATGGCATAGAGTCTCTTTAGCGCTTTCATCCTTCTCCATAGGCGTTTTTTGTGATAGGTTATCACTTGTGCTAGTACAATAACCTCAAGCATCAGGCAAGGTAATGTTAAAACGTATGATTTTCCCAGCTAAAGTACCCTTCAGACGAGACTATGCGATGTCATGGTTTCATTGATTCTAGATGACACTATAGACGATAATACCTCAATCCCTTACATCTCCTTACTTGAGCTTACTAGCATTCAATGAAATTCATCAAGAACTTTTAAATATAATCACAGTATATCCAATGGCTTGGTTCCGCTTCCTCGCACCTACGACTCTCAAAACAAAGCAGCGTCGTATAGAAGCTCTCCACTTTATTAGCATGGAAAGCATTGTCCAATATCTGACCTCGAATAATATAAATAGTTCTCAGTAGTATCAAAATCAACTGGCCGAATCACGAAAACGGAGAGATTTTGCGGAGATTATCCCAATTACACATTCTCCTAACCGTGGTGGAGAATCATTTGATATAATAAGGATCTCAATAATATTCCAATCAATTTCTATTATCTGTAGCATTGGAAACCACCAAGGCATGAAAGCACCAAACGCTCACAAGCTGGATGAAGACCAACCCGAGAGATTGAGAAGACGGCTGCTTGCTACGCTTCTGCGCCCCTGCATTGCAACGTCGTTGGGTCATGTCGTTGATGCTTTCACAGCAGTGATTTGTGGGGTCGTGGTTGTTCACGGTTTGTACCCGTCATGTATTCAACATCATCAAATCATGTTATCAACCTCATACCACTAGAAAGTGATACATACTTCGGAGTACAGCGACGACCAATTTGATGACATGCACTTCTGACTGCAGTCTTACATAGGCAAACTGACCATTATGACAATGTTCTGATATGTCGTTACTACATGCTATCTTCTATCTTCTATGAAGTGACGTACCGCAGCTGTGGACCTGTGGTACTTTCCAAAAGACTGCAGGCCCATGGCAATACCAAACCCCACATTCACGATGCTTATGCAGAACAATATATCTCCTCCCATAACTCAGCCGCCCCTTGACATTATCTCCTTTTCAACCAACAATATTACAATATCGATTGATCTTTCCCGTCCTAGTCTCTCTCGAGGCTGAATTTCTGTTTCCAGGAGCAATTTACGGTAGCCAATCTTCTCTCCGATAATCTATATGAAGCGGGTATGAATGGAATTACAAGATCTCGACCTAAATAAAAGGAGTCGAATACTAGCTGTTGATCACGCTAAGAGCTGGCTGACTGAAGGAAGTGGTGGGGGTTCACAAGACAACAATATTTCTAACTCATGTCCCAAGACGGCTTCGCGGGCTCATCGGACGGCATTGAGAGGAAAGGCTTCGGAGTTTTATGATTGAAAAGTCTCAGCCTTAGTCGGTCGTACCGATGCCGTCTCTTACCAAGGCTTACTCTCAGCTCGTATCACCATTATCACGAGGATTTACGTACTGTAGACTCGGCTGAAAATCAATTCGATTCATTGAAACGGCACGATTGTCACTGGTCAGCATAAGTACAATAAGCACCACATGAATTTGCCAAAATGATGCTATTATAACATTTTTGAATAGGTTCATTATCCGCAGATAAATGCTCATTTCCTTATCTGTCTCCTATTCATAACTCATTCAATTTATTGACATACATACCCTACAAGATGCTGCGCAATGTTTGTAACTTATCAATATCAGATCGTCCCCTCATTCCCAGAACAGGGGCTAAACCGAAGGAACTATTATTTCTATACCTCAGACCAATCCTATTTGGTATCTCGCATATCTACTCCGCACTGTCTTCAAACCTTTGGAACTATTCCGCTTTTGAATTATCGCGGTTGATGCGCCATACTTAAAAAAATCTTCAATCAATCTTGTCCTGCCCTCATAGACATAGCCTCTTGAAAGTCTCATATCTACAGCCTACTCTGTACTATTACTGTATTAGACGAGTTTACCTTGATTACTTGAAGTGGTTTCAGAGATTTAGCATCATTTGAACACAAAAACCACAAGATCAAGTATCCCATGGTTGGATCTACTGGTATGAACACATGGTTCGTTACCATGCCTCAAGTCCCATTTCCTGAGGGTTGGCATCTCGCTCTATTCGTACTCGGATAAGCGTTTCTAGAAATCAATAGTAGATTCTCTTTCCAAATTCATTTTTCTAACCGTTCATCCACATCTTTCCTTTTTACACCCCCCACAATCACATATTCATTTAGCAGGGGAAAGGTCAAATGCTAATGCAAGCGCACAAACTCCAAATTTACCAGACCCCCATCGCTAATCTGATAGGTTTCATAGACAACTTCAATTCGTTCTGTAGTACTATTGGCTGCAACTAGGATAACATACACTTATACTATACCTTGCCCTACCCTGTTAACCCCCAGCTTCTACAAGGAATACGCAACCCCCAAGGCTTTTTCCTTAGCTTTTTTGCTGCCCTGAAAGTAATGCATATTTCCACCCACTCAACATAACGTCGTCGTCGCCCCATCCATCACGAGCCGACATATAATGACTTCAATGGCTTTGCGGGGTCATCATTCTTATTGGTTTCTTGTCAAAATGAATCTCTTTGCACTAGAGATCTTGTGTCCGATGATTTCAACTCAGACATTCCATCTGCGATTCTCCATCGGTCTGCTGGTATGCAGCAGCATCCGTATTCGACACATATTGTTACATTGAATGATACCCCGATCGAGAATACAACCCTTTCGACCTTCAGAGTTTCATTCATATGTCAAAATCGGCAGTTTTGGATCCCGACAATTGATCTATTCAAGCATCACCAGCCCCCTAGTCCTGTTTTCGGCAAATTCTGATAGCTAATTGGTCTTTGTATGCATAATCGGCAGCGGCATCAGGGACACCGATATTAACAAGGTGCTTTGCAGAGTGGTATCATTCATTTGAATACAGGTTTAGGGTGATCTCCGATCTCCGATCTCAAATCCGTCTGCACCAACAAGGTGTAGGATTCGTACATTTCATTACATGGCGAAAGTCAATTCTCTCCAGGCTGCAGGGACTTCAGGAACGAAATTACATTCAGACAGGGTTCGTTAAGATTTTATTACATTTGCATCATCTGGATGGATTGCTATGAACCCTTGCCTGGGTTTCTTAAGCTTTGAGGTAATATCAAGCCACGATTCTTGCAATATTTCGAGTCTCAGCTGTTCTCTATTCGATGGACCTAGAGCATGTAGGCGCTCTTCACCATTGGTGACGACAACAAAATAGGCCCCCGAAGTAAGCAATGAATATCGAAGTTTCATGAATCATTAATCATGACGCCTACTATGCAGGTGTAGGCGAATGTCAAATAGATGGCAGGTCTTAGAGTCATTTCCCCGCATTTCAACCCCAGCCTGCATGTCACAAGTAGCGCTATGCGTGCTTGGTATACCAATAAAATGACACTCAAGAACATGGATGAGAGCTAGCGCTTCAAATCTTATTGGTTCAGAATTCCTGTAGGTGCAAGGCTCTGGCACAGCACTTTTCATTGACACATACATTGATTCGGTAAGAGATCTTTGTATCATTCGCTGCTTTGAAGGTGTGGTTTTGGTGCTTGCCTCCAAATTAGTCAATCACTGCATAACAAGCTTACCAGGTATGTTTACGCGGTAGGTAGGCACATTTATTCGGTTGTCTTCCGTGAAGGGTTCAATGATATCCAGGTAGGTAGGATTGAATTGATATGAGGGATAATAATAACGGGGCTTTTCATATATGGAAACAGCCATAGAATAAGAAAAGGCAATGGTTCCTGGCTGGGTGTATGGACTCTGGAGGCAGGTCGCTGATGTGCAACCGTTGATCACGCCAAATGGTATCATGATATTACCAAATCACACATGAACCACTACATTTTCCTTCATCCAAAAATTCTGTCATGCATTTCATCAAGGATGTCCGAATGTTTTGACTGGTGATTCCAAATCTCGACAAGGTCTTCAAGGTATTACTGCGGCGAGAATGGACTAGGATATCTGTCGATTGATGAATCAATCGGCATATTTGAAGTGTGTATTGCCAAATTGGCTAAATTGTGCATGAAAGGAGGGTTACAAGCGGTGGCTACCACTCAAAGGGTGTGAAAATTCTGCCATCCTTCAATTACACGACAGGCCAATGGCTGGCTTCTCTTTTTTTTTTTCGGTCTGGAATGCTCGGAATCAAACAAAGACCGTTTTTGAACTGCCCACGGCTTTCTCGCCACATATCTACCTACCTGCCGCCTGCGGTCTCGTTGACGATCGCAATGGATATGGATATGGGCGGACAGTGCTATGCGGCGCACGGCTTGCTTACCTGTAAAGATGTGAAGCAAATCAAGCATCGTTTAACACATGGACGAGAAATGTTCGTGGAAATAAATGTCCGAGGCGAAGAAGTCTTTGCATTTTCGTTTTTACTACGTTGCACGACAGGCCGCGTTGCTTCATGTATGGTACTCGAGAATATTCTATCTGTTTCTCTTTCTCTGCAGTTTATATAGCCTATACAGCATATGGCATATGCTAGAAATACATGCTGTGTTCATCTATCAACCCTTTCTAGGCTAAGGTCAAGTTGCGGTTGAGATCAAGGCGGGGGTGGATGTTCCTGGGTAGGCTAGTAGCTGAGCAAAATATACTTATATGTACATACGTATCGGAGAGACTACCATCAAACTCCCATATCGCCCTTGAGGTTCGCGCCTTGCGGACAATATATCCGGGGAACCGGAGTGGTTGACGATGGGACATTTGTGGTGTGATGCTATTAGTGTACCGGCAAAGGCGAGGCTTGGGTTGTAGAGGATAGGGGTTATGCGAGGTGTCATGGTGAGCCAAGTTTGATTTCGGAGCATTTGGAAGATATGGATAATTTCTAAGTACTTGTTTACTGTGCTCATGTTACGGTAGGATGGATGGTAATGGGTGTTCGGTGAAGGAAAATAGATGCATGAGGGTTGGATTTATACTGTATATGTACTATATGACCTGCGCTAGTATACATATATGTCATTGGATGCTCTGCATTAGCTTGAGGATCTCGGTCCCGATATTGAGGATGGAGATGGAGATGGAACGTGAAAGGATCGGCTGCGACTGAATTTTCTCGCTTTCTCACCACACCACCAACCATCATCATTGCATCTGTGTCTCGTACGGCTGGGAATCTGGGTTGAATTTCTCCGAGAAATGTATACGTATCGTGGGTATCTTTGGATGGGTGGATACTGGATAGCTATGCTTATCTAGGTTTGGGATCTGTCATATAGCACAGCACGGCACAGCACAGCACTATGGACCTCTATGGTATGGTGATAAGTGGAATGGTACAGCGATGTAGCCAATTCTTGAATTTTCATGCTTGAGCTCACCAATGCATCCATCAAATCTCCTTTCCTCACTTGTCATTACCGATTTTTGTTTCGCTCCTCCCCAGTTTCTACCTCCCCTTTACATGGCATACCCTCTCGCTGCACAACAACCTACCACGACCTAGCACATACAAAATGGCATTCTATAAATTATCTAGTACCTAATAGAATATTTACTAATATCCGCTTCATACGCCTCCCACGTGGCAAACCCCTTCTCCTCCCGTTTTTATTTCCCGCGTCTGCGTAACGCTTGGTTGCACAGTTATCTTCAATCCTTCATTTACTACTCGCAACCCTGTTGGTGCTTCTCCGCATTCGAGTACATATTTCTATCATATATCATTTTTTTCCCGCAAATTTTTCTTTATGCTTTGAGGTGACTGGGGATGTTTAATCTAATCTTGCTTACAGTCATTTCCTATCTTGGATGGTTGGGTGAGGCGTACAATTAGTCTTTTGTAGTGTGTAGCAGGAAATGCCCGGGGCGGGTGAGTGGGTAGGGAGCTGGGGTGGTGATGGGTTCGGGTTGATATCGGGATCGTATGTGTTGATGATGGAGGTGTGGTGTGCCGAATGAGAAACGGCATGATTCATGAATGATGATGATGGAGGGGAGATGGGATGTGGGTATGTAACATACATACATATACTCTATACATACTTCGTACATACAATTCATGTATCAAAGTTTCATATGTATGTCTAAGCGTGTATACAGCACGTGTTCGGCACATTAGATCGTGAAGGAGGTGAGTCTTAGACATTTACCGTATATAAAAGTTTAAATATACAATTCGACATTTTCTAACCCTCTTATTGGTAGAACCGGATGTATCTCCGCACGTGTTGAGACGCGGCAGCGACATACCGACCAGGCGATGAATCTTAGACATTTCCGCGTTTCATGTACATATTGACGTTTTCTGTGGCAATCGCATACTGTCGTGAAAGATAATTTGCGATGGATGGCGATGGATGGCGATGAGAAGTCATCTGTTTCTCGTGTTCGCACATTTTTCGACTATTACCGTGTCTTATCGTCTCACGGATGGGTGTGATGCGGTGATCACCAGATCACGAGATGGTGCTCCACCCCACCTTCATATAGTATGTAGATACATACCGTTCCGCATCTCATATCTCATCCCCCATCCTCGGATTGTTCATGAAATCTGGTAAGTCGTCATTACACACACCTTTTCCCCTTGTCTCCCGCAGTAGCAGCTCCACTCTTTCATCACGATATCAGTATACTTTATCTTCGGATTCTTTCCATTTATCTGAAGAGTGGATAACTTCATATATCTTATGAGTATTTCCCCGAGACATCAAGGGTTGGTACCCGGTCTTGGTAAAGCAAGACATACATTACTAGCAGAACGATAGAGTAGTAGTACTACTGTACGATTTCAGCCAAAATAAATGGTTTATATTTTTTTAACACTTCGGGATTTTTATACCCCCCACTCCCCCTTGGTTGCCCCCGAAACCCATGCCGTTTCGGCACTTTTAGATTTAATATTTACGGTCTCGAAGGATGAAGTTTGATCATGTCCTTATCCTTTCTGCTCACACTTCAATTTCGTTGGTTTGTGAATATGGCCGCGTGATAGATATTTGGTAGTGCGTCTAATTACGATACATCGTATTCAAGTTCAGCCACGGGGTGGTGGCTGTAGGAAAAAAGTGATGAGACGAGGATAAGAGGACAAATGGGAGAATTAAGAAGTCGAAGACTGGCTTGTTGCATGTCTGAAATTTGACGGGCTTAGGATTGGTGAGACGATTTTGAGGGGTGGCTTGTTTGAAGAAAGGACAATTGGTGAGGCTTTAGTATATTTGAAGCATGGTATTGGAAGGTTGAACGCTTGTGGGCGGAGAGATTCGAATAGAAGTGATGAGCTTAGCCAGCATTGCGCCGAAGAACATTCATGAGTTGATGTTCTTGCAGTACAAGTGCTTTCTTCTGCGGTGGTAACCTTACCAAATGTGTAAAATTACCATTTTTGGCTTTAACAATATGTTACCGAGTCGATTTACTACAACCGATGTATCTGTTTCCAAAAAGTCGATACGTTTGTGAATCTATCCAAGGTTGGCCATATACTGTTCACATCATGTCTCCTAAGCTTCGTTGTCGTCAGTCGTTTTATTTCATATCATTGATACTATTTGCGTTCAGTCCTACAGCTGTCACAATCTTCAATTTACCACAATACCGATGAGTATGAAGTCTATGAATCTCATCTTGGGTTGCTTTTAAGTGTGGTGTGACAATTCCCCCAGATTTCCGATGTAGGCCTCAATATTATAGTCCATGTTGCTGTTCGAATCAAGCTTGCATTCATAAATATGTCGGATGATGGAGAACATATTATACTATTCCACCTAGTGCAGAATCATGAATTCATCTACTAACTTCCTAAGTGCTGGAGAGTATGAGTATACCCCCAAAGTTGGAGACATATTGATATCTTAATGAAAAAGCTCGGGTTGTGTGCGCGCCTTAAAAAGTAAAACGCTGTATGGTCTATATAAACAATTCAAATATCATCCATCTCTTACCATGACATACTTTCAGCTTAGCTTTCATTAAGATCGAGATTGGAACTTTGTATCCAATACCTGCTTCTGTTCGATGCAGATCTATCTCATTATGTACATACAATTGACAAGCAGGAGGATACTTCCAATCCCGAAGTCTTATTGCCATTCCAACAACGATCATCATTTTCTTCATACTCCTTGTTCTTTTCAAGACTCAGACTTCATCGTCTGTGTGTATACTGAGTACCAAAAGCATTCCAATCACAGTATCAGTTCACTGATAACAAGCCTTCCATAACGTTTAATTACTGGGCTTAGCATCCGCACTGTACAAATATTATTCATTCCCCTACCGTTGCAGACACTGTCTGGCTCACTTATAGCTAGAGGAATGCAAGGGCCATAATAGAGACTTTTTAATACCTTAATAAATTTACATTAACTGGCTTTGAGTCTATTCTCGGCGTGGGGTCAGGAGAATATTAAACATTTACAGTCGACCTCTAACATAGTCACGGAAATACTAAACCCGTTCTATCAAAATATAGGACTACAATTAGTAATATCTATCGAAGTTCTTCATCAGCAAAGCAGAGGGATATAAGACTTGATCGCCATGTTAAGGGTTCAAGAATTTCGATTATTACCATCATTCATCATATCACCACTGAACTCGAAATATTTTACTGTCAAAGAACTTCGCTCCATTCATCACGTTGCCGTTTCCACATTTCCCATTCAGACCTTGGTGCGAATAATTGCATCCAATGTCTCGGGTTGAGAACTTCGGACTGAGAACTATGAGTAATCCCTGGTGAAATTAAATCCTTTCAACTCCTTGATACTCAATGTCGAATATCTGTTGGCTGAAATATAAGCTTGGCTTTCAAGAGCTTAAATAGCCCAGGATATTCACTCTGAAGTCCAGATTTGAAGAAATAGAGAGGGTTTAAATTGGGGGTATATATATCGATATTGAATCAATTTTTCTGAAACATGGTATTGCAATTGGTATGCAATGATGGAACTTATGGTATTTGAACCGAGGGACACTCGCAAATCCATATACCGAGATCATGAGTTGGGTGCTGGGCGATGGGATTGACTGTCGATTCCTAAAGACTTTAGCGCCGACTCACTCGGTGGCAGTGATCAGTGATCCAATCCATGAATATCACTGCTACCGAATTATCTCGTTGCCGCCTCGATCTATGATATTATGCTATTACTTATGCCTCTCTCCATCACACAACATCACTGCCATCGTTCAGACTGTGACCCCTCCAAGACTGGGGACTTTATGCTATGGCCCATGGATCAAGGGTGAGAGCTAGATATAAAGCCATGACAGAGTATACCTTCCTTCCCCTTCCATTTGTATTCCTCTATTGCAAAGGAAATTCTGCTGGTGTTAATCCATATCATCCACAAATAATCGCTCACCCAAAAACCTCTCTTTTAACCTTTGTATAATACTCCAGCTAGGTCTCACTCTAAAATTCCAAATCCCAAATCCTAGATCTTTAAATATTCCCCATTACCCACTCACACAGCTCCATCCATACACCTAGGTAATTAAACATCTACCTAGTATTTCCAACACCCATCAACTTCTTCAAATTTTCACAACCTCCCTAAACCATCCCTAAACCATCCATAAACTACTCATATCCCTATCCATATCCCTATCCATATCCCTATCCATATCCCTATCCATATCCCTATCCATATCCATACCCCAAAAAACCAAGCACACAAACACTCTCCCCCATCAACAAAAGAAAACCCACAGCCCAACCCACCAACCCACAAACTTCCTCACTCCTCACTCCACCCTCCTCACTCCTCACTCCTCACTTCATTATCACTATTCCCTCTCAATCCCCCCAAGCACTGGCGACATTCATAGGAATCCCCCGATTCACAACTCCTTCCTCTTCCTCTCCATCTTCCTCTCCATCTTCCTCTCCATCTTCCTCTCCATCTTCCTCTCCATCTTAACCCTAATCTCAAGATACAAAAATCACCATCATCAACTTCCCTAAAAGCAAGCATCACCATTCATTCCAATATCCACAATTTATAGCAGCCAAGCCCAGTGCCCGTCCAGTGCTCACTGCATGCCCATTGCCCACAGTACAAAGGTAGTCTACGGAGTACCGGTACCTATACAACCCAAGCCAGCCCACTCACATCAAAGCAGCCACCCCCGATATTTTAATCCATCCGTATGTATCGCCAACGAGATAAGATTGCCAGGAAGAATCCCATCAATTATTCAAAAACAAGCACTCACATATCTACATAGGTAATAGTAAACAGTAAATATAATAATCAACCATCGTTGTTGTAATAACCTATATAGGCAATTATCGATACAAAGCATACTGTCCTGTTCCATACCTATGTAAACCCATCCCTTTGAGGAAACAGCCCGACCAACCAACCAACCATCCATTTCAATAATACATAAACTACCTCACCTGGTATCATACCCAGCCCAGTTCTTTTGATATAATACATACAAACGCCATGGTATTTCCTCCGTGTGCTGTACATCACGAGCCTAACAATACTCTTTTGAACTCCTTGACCAATCCAGAACCGTACTGGACATCCGTTCCTCAAAATATAATTCCCAACCAACCAACCAACCAACGTGAAAAATACAATTCCCCCTTAAAATTAGTGATCGAATGAAAAGAGGGTGTAAAATCAGGATCGATACAAAACCAAATCTGAGTGAATGAGAACCCTAAGACGTATGCCAACTCCTAACGCATACCCTCATGATAATCATGTAAACAAAACCTATTGGAAGAAACCACCCAGAGACCATCCAGAGCCGGCAAAAGACCCCCAAACCACCATAAACAACCCAATTCAAGATTTTCTTAGAGAAAAGATCGACCACCAGGGCTAGTCAAAGCATCGCCTATTGACTCAGCAGCTTTCTTAGCCTTTTGTTTCTCAGCCCACTCACGACTAGCCTGACGGCCCTTCTCTGCAGCCTCATCTCTCGAACGTTTAGCAGCAGCCTCACGCTCTCTCTTCTCCCTCTCAAGTTCCGCTGAATACATAGCATCTCGATTGTAAAGTTCCTTTGCACGCTGACGCTGACGCTGCAGATCATGATCAGAGTCCGAGACAGTGCGTTGCATAGCAGCACGAGGTCCATGAGGATGAGAAGATACTTTGCGATTGAGGGGTGCTGGCGGAACTTTGGTGCGTGGGGAAGATCCAATCACATTGACCTTCTGCATATCGAGGATAGATGGACGATGAGCACCAACAAGGGAGCTACGTTTACCGGGAGTGAGGGTGCCATTATCGGCACCTTCACCGCTCGCTTTGCTTTGACGGGCACGACTGGCGGCCGTGTCTCGGGGAAGGGTACGAGAAGCAACGGATTTGCTTATTGGTCTGGCTTTAAATTCGCGTCTCTTGCGCTCCTCTTCTTCCTGTGCTTTGAGTCGTGCCTCGTGTGCCTCTCTCTTACGTCTGGAGTATGCCTCTCCCGGAAGCTCGAATGCAAATGATCGGGTGGGTGGCTTTGTAGACTTGATTCTTCCTGGAGTAGTTGTTCTGACAACAGTCACTTCCGACGATTCTCGTTGTGCAATTCGAGCTTCTCTTTGTTCCTTCAATCGCTTAGCAACAGCCTCACCAGGAAGCTCAAAAACCGGCTTGGTGGGTGGCTTTGTAGATTTGACAGGCGACTTCGGAGGAAGGAGACTAGTTGGGCGTGTTACTTTACTTGGAGATGTCGGTATTTGCTTCTCTGGGCTAGCAGCAGGTCTTGAATTGTCGAAACTCATAGATTTGGCCTTCTTGAGGGTTGGTTCTTTGGCTGCTGTAGGTTTGACACGCATTGTTGCGTAGGTAGATTTTGGTCTCTGTGGAGATGCTAGAGCTGAGCCACGCACACGCACACGCAGTCCAGTGGCAGGGAGTTCCTCAATGAATCTTTGTCGAGGCGATCCTCTCAACTCTTTGCCAGGAGAACCTCCAGTTGAAATTTCGATCTTCTTGGTTGAACAAGTAACTAACTTCTCGGCGAGGGTAGCTTCATCAATTGCATCAATAGCATCTTCAAGATTGTCAAGCTCCGCCAACGAGTCTTCAATGCGAGACACAGGCTTAGCTGGTGATCGACTTATGATTATGTCAAGAAAAGAGTCCTCTTCAATATTAGCTTCAGGCGAATGGCGAGCAGGATTTGCTGCTTCCTCTTCCTTAAAAGCTCTTTCAATATCCTCCAGTGTTTTGATTTGCTTTGTGAAAGGGAGATTGTCAGAACTAGCTGGTCGATAGTTCTCCTTCGAAATTGGCAGAAGCTTTTCTGATGTTAGAGACTCAACATCCTTTGTCTCTATGTTGGCATTATTCTTCATCGCTAAAGCATAAGATGGATTAGTGTTATGTTCACATCTGAATGTAATCAAATTTTCGCTCTCCGAACGGGTTCTGGAACCAGTGAAGAGAGATGAATGATAAGCGGAGGGTTGAGACGATCCCCAGAAAACATCTCCAGTATCAGCCGGTCTAGGAAACGAAACACCCTCATAATACTGACCTGCTTGTTGTCTCGCGACTTGACCTCGAGTGGTTCGTCCCAATGGTGGCTGTTGAAGCAAGATAGGTTGAGCCATGATGGGAATTGGTTGTACGGGTTTTGGTTGAGCAATTTGGATCCCTGGAGGCTCAGAATTCAACATAGAAATCGCAGAGAAACCACTAGGTGGGCCTGCAATAATTCTTGGGACAGATCCTGTGTTCAAGGTAACTTCAACAGATTTTGGACCACCGGCGGTATTCTTGACGCTCTCGATTTCTTCAATAGTACCCTTGGTGTGTTCTACCTCTGCCGAAAGTTCTTGCTTTCCCTTATTCCTATTCTTGTTATGCTTTTTGCCTTTCTTCGTAATTCCGAGAGCACTTCGATATGCAGCTTTGAGATTTTTCATATGTTGTGCGAGGTCTGTTTCTTCGCTGTCATGAGCCGCCATGGTGTTTAATCCGTGTGCGTTAGAAGTAGCCAATACTTTTGGAGCAGGTGTCAATGGGAGGGGGATTTGGGCCGCAATGTACGCAGTATTATCTTCAGCGACATTGATCCTGGTCGACCTTGTTACTCGAGACATCTTGACTGACAAAAAGTCACAGATGGTCTAGAAGCTGAAGATCGTTCTCGAGTTGTGTCTCGGAGATTATATGTAATTTTGAGTATTGAGAAGTAATTGGTTTGCAAGGATTTGTGGAAATTGCGTTCTATTTCAGTGACAGTTGTATTCCGTATTCCGTAAAGTCAATAGAAATGTAGTACGAAGTGGATGAAAATTTCCAAAATCAAGAGGTCCAACAGGTAGAGACTCTCTCTTATCGGTTATGTTGGTTGTAAAGTCGGCGAGAAATTTCCATGAATATATTCGTTGGTTGGCTATAAATCGTGACTTCCTCTCCCTCGTTTGTTTGTGTGTGAGCTTACATCATCACCATAGCAACCGGTAGAGAAGAAAGGTGCGACCATCTATCGAGCCCGGCGGGTAGGGTTGGGCAGATTATATAATTTGGGGCATGATTATATAATTTTATAATATAATCACTTTTGAGCATGATAAAATATTATGCCAAGAACTATGCCCCTCTTTTTCCGACCAACCAAATCGCTAGAATGAATGGAAGTGGAGCTAATTCAGGAAGTTTTTGAGGTGGGTTGTAAAAAAGTTTTACTAGCTAAAATTTACTAGAAAATCTCTAAAATCATCATGTGACTATGCTGTAGATTAGTCATCAAGATAAGATCATCCACTATACCAGATTAGTACTAGTATCTGTCACGTGTATCATAATCAAATTTGACCATTATTACATATATAATATGATGACCATTATTACATTATTACATATCGTTATAATGCCCAACCCTACCGGCGGGTGAATTAGTTGAATGGATGGAAGCTATTTTTGGATGAAAGTGGTAAATGGTTCGAAAGATCATCATCTGGCGTACACACGACACAGTACACACCCTGGCTGTCCTTTTCGATTCGTATAAATAGTATTCAATTCCTCACTGATTGTGATCCAACCTTCATCGAATACCTACCTAATCAGAGTGGCTCACATCTTGCTTAATCAGGACAAAATGTCATGTATTCATATCCATGTCATGAGTTCCGACGTTTCTCTCTTTCGATAAATCTCTGCTTCATTGTCATCAATCAAATCATCATTGAGGGCCCGATTGCTCTCTGTCAGCCCTTCCTAGATGGATACGATCCATACTAATAAGACCGCCATTGGTATCAAAAATCATACCCCATATGTGCCCCCGTTACGCCGTTTAATGCACCAAGACCGGTCATGATTACATTCCTTCTCTCGGCTACCCAGCATTTCAATGTATAATATTTATTGATTCGATTCTTCGTTTGCGGATGGCTGTAGCATCGGTGCATGCTCTGTGGGTATTCGGACTAGAGTTTGAGGTAGAGGTACTTCGGAACCTGTTTTCTTTTCCGATTCTTCTTCCCTATCGCTTGGTTCTTTGGGTTTTGGTATTTTCACTGGCCAGCATTAGAGAATTGTGGTACATAGGGGAATACCATATGACCTACTAGATGCCATACTAATGGCTTGCAGGACGTTGTGCCAGTTTCCCAACACCGTTGCGACAGCTTCTGTCCCATCCGAAAGAGTCGAAAGCTTTTCTTCTAACATTTGCATCTGTCCGGCTAAGCCTGCGCTCAAATCTCGTAATTGCTTCAAATTCTCCAGCTCTGCCCTTTTCTCATTGATGCGCGCCTGTAAGATGGGAGATTGACCTGTGGATGAGCCTAGACTACCACCCATTGAGGGCTGCCGCAAATTTGAACCAAGGGGTCGAGATGAATATGACATAATTGTGATCTTTGCTTTCCAAGGTTGTCTTAGATGTTGAAATATTGGATCTCAAATGCAGAGAGATGGAGTACTGGAGTGTACTGGAGTATTCAAATGTTTATATGTAACTGAATTTGATATGAATTTTAGTCTCCAATTCTCCACCCACTCTGGGCATGAACAACACAATCAATGAGGGGCTTTCTTGTCAACCTATCATACCTGAGCATACCTACCTAGTAACCGGTGAAAGGATCCACTTTTTCTCGTTACTAGCGGTAGTTTTTGAGCTTTAACCTTTTTGAGTTCAATGTAAACAAATGTAATCCACCTTAATTTTTCTCTGTACACAAACACTCTACAAAGTACTAGAAATCATCGATATTGCCTACAAACTCCTCGTCGTGACTTCCAAATCTGTTACAATAATATTGAAGCTTCTTTAAATCTATCTTCATATTATACAACATATCGTATCACATTGGCCGCATGCACTGCCAGCTCACATGGCCCGCTTAAATGAGCCTGCAGCTTCACTGGAGAGTATAGAATCTCGTAAGTTCACAAAGATCAATTCATAACAGTTAAGGAAAAATGGAGATGCACCTTTCTGATGCAATCATAGTCAAGCGCAAGTATAAACGTCAAAATCGCGATATCGCATCTGTCAATTCCTCTCAAGCAGTTCGAATTCGAAGCCTTGAAAATGAAACCTCCAAACTTCTCGCTGAAAATCTTGAGCTCCGGGAGGAAAATTTACGTCTCCGAAGCGAGATAGACAATGGGAAGGACCGAAGAGTTGCAGACCGAGTTAATGTGGTCAAGTCACAGCTAGAGGAGAGACTATTGGAAATTGGGGCTTTAATAAGTGGTTTGGGTGAGGAATCTCCGCGAAAGAAGAGGTCACCACTTCTTCCAAGACAATTTGGAGGATTAAGATCAAATTCAAATGCTCTTCGCAGTCCCCAGGAAAAGAAGTGGGAAACCGTGGCGCCATTGAATGAAGACGGGGCAAGTCCGGAACGCAAAATGCCCCCAAGGAAGAATATGGCTTCGTTGAATGAAGACATTGGTAGCCCAGATGGCAAATTACCCCCCATCTTGGAAAATAAATATTACCCTAGGAGAACTTTGGAGTAAGTTGGTATTCGTTTGATACTGGGGGATTACACATGCTTACAATCCGCAGGCACCAAGAAATCGAAAACATGTTAGCTGAGGTGGTAACAGACACTACGGACTCACCAGATATTGGCCCGCCACCGGTATCACAATTTTTTGATGAGGATCCTGTGAAGATTGATTTAGAGGACAGATTAACTAGTGAAAAAGAGGACGAGCCTTGCCTGGACCCGATAATATCAACGAATCTGGAGCAAAGGAAGAAGCGGAAGGATAGTATAATGGCTTCTGATCTCAAAAGAAACGGCCGATCGGAATCCTCGCAGACACCACGGGAGATTACAGGAATACTGAAATCTGGCGCAAAACGCAAGCTTAGCGCCAGAGACGACGATGAATTGGAACCTACAAATGTCAACAATATCGACGATTTCCAATTTACACGGGTATCTTCAGAGGAACGGACGAAGAGTAGACCGGTTGTCTCGTCAGCCAAAGAGAACAAAAATCCTTCGAAGGATTTTACGACCTCTAAATCACTGTCCAAAGATAGACCGGCTTTGCCTCCTAACAACAGAAAGGTTCTGGCCGCAAAGAGCGTGAACAATTCTCCCAGAAAAGGCAGCACCACCAGGAATTCGAGCTACGATGGCACCAAGCCAGGAAAGTTGAGTATGTTCAAGGAGAACTTATCGAAAGAAGTTCCCGTCGAGGTTAAGACAGTTGAGAATATCGAGCCTATTTCAAATTTCGTACCGCCACAATTGGAGGGCTTTAATGTCCAACAGGAGCCTGAGACGCCTGCACCAGTCGATGTGTTCTCGCCTCTCTCATCCCACCCGTCAACTACTGTTCGAGGAGAATCTCGAGATACCCCACCTCCTTCGGAAGTCAGAGAGCCGGCAGAAGGTCAACGACCAAGCCGGCGAGCTCGAGGCGCAGTCAGTTATGCAGAACCTAATCTTCGAGACAAGATGCGCCGACCAGGAAAAGAACTTGTGAATGCCGTAACAGCTGATGGAAAAGTCCGTGCTGTCAGAGTCGAAGGAGAAGCTGGTCCAACGACAATAAGCAAGATCAAAGCAGAGCCCGAAGCAGTAGATGCTTGGAAACGTTTACCTTCTGCATCAAATTCAGACCACAGCCCGCTAAGTGGCAAAATTTCTGCTCCTATTACCGACATGCTATCAAGCAACATCACAGATCACAGGAGACGTCGGGAATCTATCTTGCATCTTACAGAGTCTGGTCCTTCTGGAGTGTCAGGGTCAAAATCGGTGACGGAGCTATTGGCGGAGTCTAGGAAAATTAAAGCAAAGTCCAAGGAACAATCTGCTAGAGGGGATGGTATAAAGGCCGCCCTTGAGGATATGGATATTTATGAATTTCAAGGTTCGCCCAAACGTGATTCAGAGGAGGCACCGAAAGTAATTAAGGGGGAGAAAATTGAGAGAGCGTCATCGCGTTTCTCAAGGAGAGCTTCAGCTATTCCGGCAGGAGAACCAAATGGACTTCAGGAATCCGAACCCGGGAAAAGGATTGCTGCAATGGCCGCACCGGCACCATTACCAGCAGCGTCAAGGAGAAGACAGTCGGCGTTATCATCCTCGGTCAGGAGCGCTTCGGCTGCAGGAACTGAATCGGACAGGGATAACACAGATTCGGAACAATCATTGAGAAGATCTGTTAGTAATACTAGTATGGCGGGAGCAGCTGCCGCGGCTAGAAATGATAGGATATCGGCGAGGAGAAGAAGTATGATGTTATGAGTTTACTGTTACGTTACGATATGATCGGTTTGGGTTAGAAATATTCTTAATTTCTGTTTCGTTGGATCGAATCGATTTCTATGGATTGGATGAGGAGTAATTGGATTAGAGCGATTCTGTATAGGATATGCTATGGGCATACCCTGGTGGATGGCGCCAAATACTTTTCTTTCTTTGCTCTTTCAGGTTTATGAAGCGGAATATGATATCAATGAAGTCTCTCTTTCATTCAGTTTATGTCTTGATTGTGTAGCTTGCGCTACAAGTGTGATTTTATTACAAGGTGGTATCTTCGCATCCCTATCTAGTAATCCAGTGGGCTTCCATTCGTTCACCTCCCTGGATGAATATGGCAAGACCTTAATAGTCAAGCTCATCTGGTATGAACTCCTCCCCTTTATGTCATATCTATCGTAATGCAATCATATCAAAAACCCGGAAAAATCCCCAACACCAGTAAATGCCAAAGAACTTTTGTAACTGGCGAAAGCAGAAAAGACCCCTCAAACGTAAAATTGGTGTATCAAACGGGTATCATTAGGAGGAACTAGAAGCGGTGGCTTGGGTGGAAGAAATGGCCTTGGTGTATGAGATTTTCTCCACAGAGACGCTCTCCTCTCCCTTCTCGCTGGTTCGCAATTGGTAAACGTAGAGGGTCAAACCCAGGCCTTGGACCTAAAGATTTCGTTAGTTCAATGTTTAACTGCTGTATCATCCGCAGAAGGTAGAGCAGTGAATTCCAGCTCAAATATCGCAGTTTCAAGTCGGATGGAAGGGAAAGATAGGCAAACTTACGTCCATCAAGCAGAAGCTTGGTACAATTTCCTCACCTGGCTCCATCCAGCCAGTTGTCATTGCGCCAGTTGCACTTCCTGGATTGATAAAGAACTTGTTATCAAGCTCAAATGCATCGAACTTATGTGTTCCACCCCAGCAGAGAACGTCGACGTCCAGTTTGTTGGCCTCTGCGGTCAACAAATCTACCTCATTAGGCGCAACAATTGTAAATCCCTCAACAAACCCAATGCGAAGAGATCCATGTGTGACAACTTGGGAGAGAGGAAGAGAGGTCGCGTCCGTGTCGTAACGGCCTCTGACGATCTTAAGATCGGGAGTAATGGATCGGAGGTAGTCGTAGGTTTGACGGTCGGTGAGGTTGCCAAGGCAAAGGGTCTGGCCGATCTTTCCTGGCGTAAGAAGTTTCTTGAACTATAAAATAAATAGATCAGTCTTGAGTTTGAGCAATCAAAAAGGGAATGCGCAGGAGGAAAGTACCTTCTGAGGTACGTCAATGGCTCGATCTGGAATGTGCAGATCACCAATAACGAGAACCAATCTTGAAGTCATGGTGTTAGGCTTCTTGTTTGCTGGTAGGTTCGCAAGACTTGATCTTCGAGTGGGATACTCGACTGCTCCGGTAATTAATTCGGAGTTTGGGGTCACAATGGGATCGTATTTGGTGGGGAGAGGAGGAAGCTGTAAGCTCTTGAGAGATGGGAATGGAGACATGGTTGGTAGTGGTCCGGGCTTTGGGCTGCTTGCTTAGTGTCGGTGTATTGTTGTTCCATGCCACAAGGTGTAAATCAAGGAGGAAAAAGGTAAAGAAAAATTGAAGATTAGCTAAGGAAAATTTGATCTTAATTGTTATTCACCATATATAGACATGTGATCATCTCAAGTTCCTAGTGTGAATGTTCCAAGTGGAAAGAATATCAGATTTGTTCTCATCTGAAGTTTCTGAGATGATTGTTCCAAGTGGGAAAATGTCAAGTATGAATAGCCTCAGCAAAACCACAAAGGCAACTCATAGTGAGCCAGAAGCATGAGAGATTAATGAATCGAATTGTCCCAGCTTGCTTTGGCTGGAAAGTATACCTTCGGGGTTGAATGCAGTTGGCGCTTGATATGTTCCCATCTAAGGGTTTCGAAAGAACATTCCAAAAGGGAAGAAAATTGGACTAAGTATATATAGCTTTATCAAGAATCAAAGAGGAAGCTCACAGTCTGGAAAGTCTGGGACATTGATGAACAATGAACAGTTGCCGTCTAATTTGATGGGAAGGCATACTTTCTAAGCTTCAATACATCTAGCAAATTATACAAACTCTGCATCGATTATGTTTTTCAGGACCATGTTCAATTTTTCAATCTCTCTTGTATATTATTAGAGTACTTTTATCTGACTAGATGTATGGGACTTTTCATTGTCTGTTAAAACTTTAGGGGCAAAGACTTACCAAATGAATACTTGATATCACATGTGGTGAATATTTGATCTCCCTATGGACTTTCAAAAGTTGTTGTCTAATCTCTGTACAAACATTTATCTTGAAATAATGAAGTCTATTCGTACATTAGAGTAGTCCAGTATCATATACATGGAGCTTTCAAGCATGAAAATCTCTTAGCAAGTTTCCGTATGTTCGCTTTGATTCTCCTATATCAAGACTTACATTACTCAACACGTCAGGTCATGGTTCTTCGATAGTTTCTTATGATCATTTGCTCAGTGTTGGCCTCTATATCCATTGGTTTGTGTAGAGTCAGTACCAGTAATACTTAAAGCAAGCTTGGCCCTCTGTAGTTCAGTCTTGCAACAAACATGGCTTACATGTCCGAGCAATACTGGAAAGGGTGTTCTCTCAATCCCCCTGAATGGAAATCTGATAATCCCCTAACGGGCTATAGCTAGTCTGGTCCTTGCTAGAAGTGACCGTCATCATAATCTTGCTATCTCCATTTGTCCAAGACCCATCAGCGGGCCATTGGCATAAGTCATGATGTTTTGGGGAACATTGCGAGAAATCTTCTACTGCATCCCAGGCACATTGTGCAGGGAGGTTGGCGCTCAGATCGATGTTATTCTTGTCAACCCAGAAGTAACCCAGAAGTAACCCAGAGCTCGCCGGCCATACTTAAAGTCATCTCCAATGGTAAACTCGCATGTTAAGTATAATCACCCCAACAGTACTGATAAGATGCTGCTAGGAATAGTATTTTTTTTGGTAGTTTTGAAATGCTCAACAATAATATAACCACAAACAACTTTTAGCTTTTATTCCCTTACAAAAAGTGGATTAATATCTCCGGGTTGACAAATATTGCTGGTGTTAACCCTGCAGCTGGAGAGATGGTCAGATTATTATACCAAACTGCCATCTGGTTGTAGTGAATGGCAGGTTTGTACCCGGGCTTATCCTTGTCTGGAACGACGGTGATAAACTGGAAATATTTCCTTTTGTCTTTTATATCGGACAATTATGGTTCAGTGTCAGCTAGAAACATAATAAAGCTTGAGTGCTATATTTCTCCGTTGCATAAATTGTTTTCAGTAGTGACTGGAGCAGTACTTCCTCCACACTTGGCGCATTCAAGCGCGAATTTTATCTCCCGCGGGGTAATTTGCGTTGGGCCAACATTCAAATCCTCTATTGTCAATCATTGATGTCGCCTTGGCAATTTGCACCAGAACACTTGGGCATCTGATTATTAGCAGGACAGGTGAATTCGTCGTCACATGCACAGCCTGCACTAGAGGTGGTAATCCACATGCCGACGTTTCTAGCACAATCCGAAAATTTTAGTAGTTCCGCTGGACATTTTGAATTATCTGCATTAACACCAGGTGGCTCTGTCACTGATCCCCGGCGAAGGCTGCTAGATACCAAGCTATGCCTTCTGCAAATATGACAGCTGTAGCGGTTTCTAAAACACCGGGTCCTGTGCTCAATATTGGAGTGTATGTCAATCTTGTCGTAATGCTCCAATGAATTTTGGAGTAAGATGCAGTTGTGACTTCTGTATAAGTAACTGTTGCTGTTTGTGCATCTTTTGTGTTGGTTGAAATAGCCGGTAAGGCAGTCTGAAAAATGCCGATAATTATTATGAGACTCGTTTGGTCATTCACTCAAAATGACGAGCTAATATATTATCCGGGCTTGGGCTCTACTTGCAGATTATAAATATACCTAGGCTCGATGGGAAAGATGAAAACAATTGAGGAGCAATTGATGGCGAGAGAATAAAGTAAGAGAAATTGGCGAAATATGATGAAATTACAATGCGGCTGACCAGGAAGTTTGTGTGCAGAAATTCAAAGCATGGGAACCTGAGACAGTACAGTATTGCTATCTAAAATCGTGTCTAGCACATTCGGAAAGACTGGATCTGACTGATCGGGAGCAAAACATATATTCCCATATGGTCACAGGTCTCCAGATCTGTAGTTGTATTTACAGCCTTTCTTCATGGTTCATAACTTCGTAGCATCGTTTCTCCCTATGGTTTAACTCGAGCAGTATGCTCCCAGAATCAGAATCATGAGTAATGGCTCCGGAGTCCGGATGGAATTTAGTCCGCCTTTGATCTTCAACATCCAAACAATCTTTAATGTTTTGCTTTCAATGTCATTTTCAATCTACTCGCAGTTCGGTGATCAATAGTTTAAATCAGTCTCTTCTTATTCTGTAGATTATTTCGTTCTCATAGGGGTGGACTCACTCGTATTCTGATGCTTCCAGCCTTACCGAAAGAGTATATATGTGGTAGTCTCTAGTCAAGTGTAAGAGAAGCTTAGAAGTGGCTTTATTTACAGTATGAATATCTCATCATGTGTGAAGTATTGCTTTCTCAAAACCATATGGAAAGTCTTGTACTACTGGCTCATTCCTTTTTTTTAAGAAATTTCCAGAGTGGTATATATCTCGTCACGTAGCCATATTGTCGTTATTCGTTACTTTTTGAAGCTACGTATGGTTAATTAGTGAGAATTGCAACACCGTGACAACGAAGAAAATTATCCGTGAGTCTTATGAAGATTGTAACAATACTAGATAGGAGTTTGTAGTCAATCCATAAAGTTTAAACTATGTTTCAAAGCCGGACATAAGAATTCCTTAAAAAAGATAGAAAGTAAGGCTTTCATAACGTGGTGCTCCAGTTTGTCACAGGATAGGAGCAATAGATAGCAGACATGAGTATCAGACGAGTGAAGACTAAATGCCATGATCGCCGATATTTTGAGGCATTTTTGACCTGGAAATATTTGGGATAAAAGTCCACGAAAAACGATAGAGTCTTAACCACCTGCAGCTATGAACGTGACGTACCGCTGTCGATATTTATGGTCACATAGTTGCAGCTTTCTTTCGGTCGTTTTTATTATGGTAAACTGCCGTGAGTAGAGAGATTATAAGGCAAGGATATGCATTTAAGTACGATGCAAACGAGGGGATTTATAGGGTTTAAGTGATTTGAAGACGCAACGTAAACTTTCCCCTGTTGATCATAACAGCCTTCCACACCGGTTGAGTACAGTGAAAAAGCGCCCGTGTCTAGATGGTTTTAAAACAAGGTAAAAGGAGTGTTAATCGTGTAGATACGATATAACGACAACTTCCTGGTGTGAGATATGCTGGTGGATTTGTTTTCATGCCTATACAGGACATGCAAAGTGTCTGCAGGAAGTTAGATGGTTGATTATGGGAAATGAGAATCCGATAGTAATTTACACAGATAATTTAGTCCTCAGAGTCCTAACCAAAGGTGACTCGTACGGGAAATCTCGAGTATATCTCTTTCCAGGTGTATGACAAGGAAAAGAGGAACGAAAGTCTATACAAGGAACAAATTTGGAAGGGAAGAAGTATTGGAATGTAAGCTGGTGTTTATGATGATTAGTATTGTTTGCAGTACAAATCTGGGGAAAGTCTGGGGTAATATTATCCCGCAAATTTCCCGATGCCGAGGTATAGCCTTGGCCAATCATAGTACGCGTATTGTTAAAGGGGCTTTAATATCACATGGAAAAAATGGCTTGATGCATGTTTTAACTGCAGATATTCGAAATTAAAACAACAAGGCAAATACAACAGGATTCTTGATTCTTACTTTTCTAACTAAGGATTCTAGCCAGCTAATACAATCCATCAACAAAAGCAAATATATAGGTGGGAATACCAAAATCCCTGCTATACCCAGTGGCTTGACGTTATGGCTTCGTATTCTACCAATATCAGCGCCATGGTTTCGGATATCACCACATTGTGCCGAACCCCAGGCAGATATTATGAATACCAGCCTCATGGTTTCAAGCCCCATTCATCATTTCATCAGGTCATTCTACTGCTTACTCCAACCCTTCTGACTCATCCAAAATTCCGGGGCAGGAGACGGACCACCCTTATAAATCATAGTCCTCTCCTCCTGTTTTCTTCCCTCATCATCAGGAACCACGTATTGGCATTTCGTAAATGATTCCCACATGCATTTCCAGAAATTGCGTGTTTTGTCTGCGTGGTAAGAGGCGCCTAGGAGGGGCATGATGGCTTTGGTGGCTTCTTCGGCGTGGTATTGTGGGATTCGGCTAGGAGTAAGGGTGGGATGTTAGTTCTCTGTTACTTACGATGGTTGGATTCTAAGCATTGGTAGAGAGAGAGAGGAAAGGGGAAAGGGGATTGGACTTACGAAAACAAATGGTGAATAACATGAAATTCCGCAATATTATGCAACATATGCTTCCCTGCCCACCCCAAATCTCGATCCACAGTCGCCAATGCACCTTTCAAGAACGTCCAGGCTTCAGGCTCGTACTTTGGCACATCAGGGTGTGTATGGTGCAGATACGTGATAGCGACAATCCAATGATTGACCCAGAGATAGGGCTGGAAATACAGTAATGCGATCATAGAACTATCGAGAATTTGGCTCGCGTGCCAGAGTACATATAGCACGAGCCCGATCCCAATATCAGAAAGGAGAATCAGGTGAGCTTCTTCGGGGCGGAAAAGGCTGGAAACAGGTGAGAAATGGCTATTCCCAAACGGCACACTCGACTGATTGCCATTCAGCGCCCCCTGAGAAGACGTAATATTCGCCATCAAATACCACGGGAATCCAAACAATTGCTGCGTAACAATTCGCAACAAAGTGTAAACGGGAGAATCCTCGGTCAATTCTTCTAATCGGTCGATGTTGACGCTCAATGCGGTAGCATACTTGTATTTTGGAAGAGGAACATAGTTGTGATCTTTGACGAGGTGGTTGGCATAGATGTGGTGCCGACGGTGGGAGGATTGCCAGGAGAAGTAGGGGGTTAGGAGAAAAGAGTGGAGCAGCCAGCCAAGAGTGTCGTTGAGAGCATTGGAGGGGGAGAAAGCAGAGTGCCCGCATTCGTGGCCGAGAACCTGGGAAAGAGTGGGTTTAGCGGAGTGATACATGCATCTGGTGACTTCTGAACTTGAAGTTCATGTTGTTCTTACCCAAAGACCAGTGAATGTTAGACCTTGGATAGCACCATAGATCGACCAAGCAGCATAGCGAAGGAGTGGAGTCTCTATCAGAGGTATGTAGAGGTATGCTATTGCCGCCGTCGATGTAGCAACCACCAAGTCTCTGAACAAGTACCAGAATGAGAGACGGTAGGATGGTCGGAAGCAGTAGTCGGGAATTGCATCACGTAAGTCTTTGATGGTTGCTTTGGCATTGGTTGGAACTTCCTGTTATGGTAGTCAGCAACTATTTTCCACAGAAACGTGAGAAGGTCGAGTATACCCCCCCTTTGACGAGCTCCGTCGGGTGACTGGTGAAATCGAGCGTCATGGTGAATTGAATTTACTTGAGAAGATCAGAAGACTTCACTTGGAAAGATGGTATGAGAAGAGCGTGATGATCAAAGTAATGTCGAATTCGACTCCAAGACCCTGAGTTTTGTACTCTGGATACTTCAAGATAAGAGCGATGTCAAAATGTACCCTTTTGTCTTATCTTCAAGCTGTCATGCTGCCGTCTTGGCTGTTAATACTAGTATGCAGCGCCACAATCTTGCTTGCATATGTCAGCCTGAGATGACTGGAATTATGCAGCAACTTCTTCAGGAGGAATATCGAATATCAGCACCAGTTCAAGCTACCACTTCCAGACTTCCCATCCCACACTTTCGACCGAGCAAGCGCACACGAGAGTTTGAACCTAGAGCCCAAAGATACCAGGTAGCAACGGGTGGAGCTTATCCCATCCATACAAATTGCGCAACTCACTCCGCATCGTCCTCTCACTGTGACACACATTGGGGGTTTTGAAAGACTTCATGGACATTACGTGAGTGCGAACGGTGCCACCGGACACAACATGAAGCTGACTAGAGCTGGAAACTTTCCTCCGGTCTTACTGGTAATCGGTGAGACAAACGGGGCGGTTCGGCATTGACAATAGCAGAAGGGAATGAATGGAGGAAGGAATTCTTTGGATTGCCAGGGCATGGTTGATTGCACGGTTCAATAAAATTTGCGAGGCGAGGAATGAAATTCAGATTGTGCTACGTTTCATGTAATATCTGACATTGGTTTCACGGGGTTGAGGATACATGGATGGTTTGGGAACTACTCGGTCATATAAGATGGTACTTTTACGCCGCAAATGATCATGGCTCGATTTAGAAACTAACTGTGCCAGTGACTGTGCTGTTGGAACTTGTTATCATTATTCCCCGGAGAAGAACAAAATTGCTTTCACTTCAAGTCACTTTTCATCATTTGTGCTCAAGTTTGCAACAGACTCTCGAAAATCCATGGCTTTGTCAAGGTTTAAACTGGCTGAGTTTCGCAGCGGTGATATCCAGCAGATATCTGACGTTGGGTGGAGAGCTTTCTATGTTCTTCTGGGGGTTGTCATCTTGAGAGTAAGAAAATATGACCCACCAAGAACATAATGCCAACGTACTGACTTGAGACTAGAATCTTGTTGTTTGGACTTATAGACTATTCTTTCATCCACTGGCCAGGTATCCGGGCCCCCTTTTTGCCAAAGTCTCTGATTTTTATGGAGCTTATCACAATGCTCGAGGCCAACTACATATTGAGTCAGAGAAGGGACATAGACGATATGGTATTGGTTTTTCTCTTAGTCAAGGCTTGTTCCTGTATTAATAATGTATAGGAACATTTTTAAGGCAAGGTCCTAACAAACTTATCGTGAATAGTCTGGATGGGTTGCAAGGTACCTTGCACTGTGTTTTCCTCAATCGCAGGATATCTGGCTAATCATGTGCTAGATTTGTATTTCTCCAAAAATGTCCATAAGTCATTTGGCTACGAGACTATGCTCCCTGCGCCAGGAGCATACAATGTTTTCACTGCAATTGATAAGGACCTCCACAAGTTCAAACGAAAGGTTTTGAGTCAAGGATTTGCTGACTCTACCGTGCGTTCATTTGAACCGACTATTTTGAATCATATTGATATATTTGTGCAAAATCTCAAAGACTCGGCAGCGGGTCCTGATGATGAGGGCTGGTCAACTCCCGTCAATATGACCGAGCGCTGTAGGTACTTTGGATATGATGTTATGGGTGAATTTGGCTTCGGGCAATCTTTCGAACTTCAAAAGAGTTCAAGAAACCACTTCCTTATCGAGGCAGTCGAGGCAACTAGTAAAAAGGCAGGGGTGTACGTTCAGTACCCAAATCTGAGAAAGCTAAAGCTTGAGACTATTTTTGCGCGTCGGACGGCTCTGATGCGTGAAAAGTTCTTGAAGCTCATGGCTAGTCTGGTACAGACCAGACTATCTGAAGAGAAGTCTTCCCATAATGATCTATTCGCTTTTGCTATTGACGCCAAAGACCCGAATACGGGAATGGGGTTTTCCGAGAGTGAGTTATGGGCTGAAAGCAGATTTCTCCTCATCGCAGGTTAGTTCTATCATGTGCTATCTCCCTGGACAATCATGATCATATACTTATGGAAAATAGGCGCGGATACATCGTCAACAGCTTTGACAGCGGTGTTTTTCTATCTCTCCAGAAACAAAGCTTGCTATGAAAAGTTACAAGCTGAGATCCAGAGAAACTTCACCTCGATCTCAGAAATTCAAACCGGCCGACAGCTCGCACAGTGCCATTATCTCAGAGCATGTATCGATGAATCTATGAGGATGTCTCCGCCTATCAGTAGCACATTGTGGCGTGAGGTCACTGCACCTGAAGGCGTCTGGATTGATGGCGAGCATATTCCTCAAGGCGTTGACCTTGGAGTTTCTCCCTACGCGTTTCATCACAACGAAGATGTTTTCCCGGATTCTTACACATTCAAGCCAGAGCGCTGGCTCGAGTCACCAGGTAACAGCAAGGAAGCAATTGAGAAGGCTCGCGCGGCGTTTAGTCCTTTCTCGGTTGGCTCAAGAGCGTGTGCGGGTCGAACGATGGCGTATACAGAGGTTAGTGATGTTGTAGCAAGAACACTGTGGTCGCTGGAGCTTAAGCCTGCTGACGGAGAATTGGGTATGATTGGTGGAGGTATTGAGGGGTTGGAAGATGGGTTCAATCGCGTCAAGGAGTTTCAACTCAAGGATCATATTACGTGTTGTCATAATGGACCTTATTTACAGTTTCGCTTACGGAAGTAGTCGTACTAGCGGCCAGTTAGATAGAACAGTCTTGAAATTGAATACCTTGGGATATCACTATCTGCAACCTTTCTGAATTTGTTGAAGTTCAAAGTCTGCTTGGCATTATCCGTAATTTTCCCACTTTACCTCGAATACTTCTGAAATCGTTGCTAAAAATAGCAGCCCGCTTACCGCGTACCAGCAGAATGGTTCACCCTTTTCCTTTGAAACGCAATATGTAGAGCCTAAAATAAGTATTTGCTCGTATCAACAATTCCAACATTTGAGTGATGCTGACTGCGTGCTGATCACGGGCATACAACATACATTTCGGAAGAGTCAGGGGTTACGGGGGTGGATATCATTGTCCCGGATATACAAGGGATTCTCGGCAAAAGTTACCGTGGAAGCCTGGTTCAGTGTTCTACTTAGTAGTTTTTGTATTCTGTATACTGATATATATAGTAATATATTTGATATGCGCTACTGTTGTACTACCGTACACTAAGTGGCCTGCTTACCCGTCAACCTCCTATACCATTATTTGGCCGCTTGACTACGCGCCATTTATAATGCCGAGAAAATTAATTGAGCTCCCAGATATATCAACTGACGTCAATATGAATCCTCCACTCGATCAAAAGAAAAAGGCTGACATACTGCATGCACAACATCGTTTGCATAATCTGAATCTCACGTTATATTGTACTCGGTGCGTATGTAGTGTTCCTAAATGCTGCAAGGTAATAACAAGGTAATGATATTTATATAGATATTTATATATATTTTTAGCATTAATAATTTGAAGGCTAATATACTGTACGTATAACATCGCTTGCATAACATGAATCTCACGTTATATCGCATTTAGTGCGGCTCGTATAAAGACGTTTTTCGAAATTCTTGTAAGCTGTGTCTCGAATGCTACTGGTATTATCGCTGAGGACGTGCTGATATTGGCTTTTGAAAGAGTAGAGAATGGACATTTGGATGTGCACTTGGGTAATATTCTTGTGCAAGGTTGAGGGGACTCGCGTTGATATTTACGTAACAACCTATAGGAACCTCTAGATTAGAATGGATCTGCTCCTTATTGCTATATACTCGGTAACCCTTAAATTACTTTTTCTAGATATCTGCATATAACTTTCTTGCAGCTCAGATTACCGGTTAAACTGTAACTCTGGATCTTGATATAGCTAGATGGATGCAATATTCTTAATGAGTGTCTTGTTGGTCATTCATTTAGAATATTTGCCAATCAATAGCATATCAAGTTTTTAATAATGCTGTGTGATTGTGATGAAGGGTCGTGACTCATTAGTGGCTTCTGGCTGTAAACCTTTATACTAGATGCCACGAGAAATGTCAATGTGAACGAAGGGCACAGTCTCTGTCAGTCAGTCAATTATGCTTCCGCTGTTGATAAGGGGGGCAGCTTGTCAAGTTATTTTAAGTTTGCCGATCAGTTTACCTAGTCGTTCAAGATAACTTGGTCCACTTGGTAATAGGCAAAATTCTGTCCTGAGTTGCAACTCGCAGTACCAATGACAGCTCTCATACTACTGTAGCTTTAGGGGCTTGTTGCAAAGGCTTCCACGGGGAAGAACGAAGTCTCTTGTATTCTTGATAATTTCAGGGCTGGGTGGACGATAGAGATCCTGCAACGCCTGAACCAAAGTTGCCCAAACGTTTTGTGAAACGTTTCTCCCAAGATTCTATAACGAATAGTTTTATAACCCTGCTCAACACGCATGATGCATTAGCAACCATTAATATTCAAGTATTTGGAACATGCTGAATATTAAATAGATGGCATTGAAGAGTAAGAAAACCCACAGCTTCATCCACATTTGGAATTCATATCCTATAGACGCCTCACCGGAATCTAGCTCTTCACCGACAATATAAATCCGCTTACTATCAAGCTGTCATTAAAAAGCATCTGACTAAAACATCGCCAGTGGCCTTCCTTCTTCAAGTTCACGAACAGACCACTACAATCTAATAAGAACGTCAGTTCAGTTCCACTATGTTGGGCGCTTCACCACCAGTACCTTCAAGTGGTCCACTTCCACACATAAACCCCGTTCCGACCTTGTCAATCACAGGACATGCATCATCTTCAGTTATTGGAAGCACGGTTGTCCTTGGCATCTTTCTGGGAATTGCTTTGATTCTTGTGTCGATTCGGTTTTATGTTAGATTGTTTCGAAGTCATCGGTTCTTTCTCAATGACTACTTCTTGCTTCTTGGGTTCATTACGACGACCGCGTATTGTATATGCGCATTACTAGCCATCACTCAAGGGGTGGCGGAACACCACCTACTTGAGGTACTGAAGCTTGCACCAAACAGATTGATCACAGCAGGCCAGGTAAGTTTGTTAATTATCTTTCAAAGAGCTGGAATGTATTTTGGTACTTGGGGCATGGAACTAATACAAAATTTCATCCATTCTAGTTTACTATCGGAGCCGAATTTTGCTGGGTATTTGGAACCGTCTTTATCAAACTCTCCATTCTTCATCTCTATCTCCAACTCTTCGGGGTAGATAAGCGATTTGCATGGGCGGCAGGTATATCAGCATTTATAGTAATTGCAGTGGGCGCCATTGCCACTGGACTAATAGCACAAAGATGTTCACCTCTTCACGCAACCCTGCTTAGCATCAATCGTTGCGTTGACTACAAGCGAAACTTTCTGATAACCGGAATCTTGAATCCAATTGTGGATCTTTTGATCCTCACTCTACCAATGCCCAATCTATATAAGCTACAGATGCCGAGGAAGAGGAAGATTGGAATGGTGTTCGTGTTTGGTATTGGATTTGGGTAAGAACGCTCACCATCTAGTGATTCCCAGGCACTTGAAAGTAACTACCGCAACTCAATCAGCTAACTATGAATCGACGATAGTACTTGCGGAATCAGTATCTGGCGCATTGCAGTCATCGCAAGGTACACCTCTGGCGACGTAACCTGGGACCTCCAATATCTCGGCCTAACAACCGGACTCGAACTCCTTCTCGGATTAATCATCGCTTGCATCCCCATCGTCTACCGCGAACTCCGTGAATTCCTCTCCTTCTTCATGAATCTGCGCACACATCTCACATCCTTCAGCTTCACACGCGGCACACGGAAAACCGCTGGTGCGACCTCAAACAACATTGCCGATCAGAGCGCAACCACGCATTCGAGGTTCAGGAAAGCAACCCCGAATGATAGTCAATTGGACAGGAAGAATTTTAAGAGGTTGTATGATCATTTGTATCCGATGTCTAATTTAGATAAGACGCAGTTGACGACTCGTGGGGCAGAGAATCCAGTTGGGAGTAGGTCAGATGTGGATGAGGAAAGGGGGGAGCATGTGGAGGTTGTGAGGGAATGGGATGTTCAGCATTCAGCTGGGCCTGGAGGAGCATAGTTGATGATTTGGACTTGCAGGTTATGGATGTTAACTAAAGATGTGTCGTGGCTGGATAGGCAACTGTATGGATATTCTATCTAAAAGTTGGAGATGCTCTGTGGGTTTGTTACATAGTGCTACCAAGATTTCTCTGAATATATTTTTTTTTCATGATGTCCAAAATAAAATTTTCTGTGCATTGTGCAGTTTCTTTCTACGACTTTTTACGAATTGTTAGACTCTTAAATAATGGGTTCGCATGGTCAGATGCGCTTACAGCCGAAAATAAATCGACTCGAATTCGGTGATATTAAGTGCTAAAACTACTTCTAATACTACCTAGGTACTCAAAATAAATTTCAACACCTCATCCAAACTGTCATATGAATAATCAATTTTTTTAAATAACTAAGACCGAAAATCATATTACTGACGGCCTAAACATACGATTCTCCGTTAACCGAATCCATCCCAATTTGGAAAACCTTTCAGCCTTCCTCACACCTTCACTCTCCGACAAAGTTGCACCACCGGCCCATTCCTCAACCCCAAAAACGCATCACGAACCTGATACTGATGTGTATTTCTCCTACCCCAAATCAATTCCGGCCTACCTGCTCCCCGATTACCTACATCATCTACCGATCTCCGAATATCACAAGCATGGATCATTCGTCCTAGCACTAGATACATTTCCAGCAACGCTAAATTCTTTCCAGGGCACTGGCTTGGGCCAATAGAGAAGGGGCTGAAAGCTTCTTTGAGCACAGCTACTTGTTCGACTGTGATTCCTTCCTCTTCACTTGGGATCCAACGCTCTGGGCGAAAAACAAATGGGTCTCCGTAAGTGTCTTCGTGGTAGTGTACGGAGTAGTTGGACGCGCCGATCTCTGTGCCTCCGGTATAGTATTGGCCGTTGATTGTGTGCCCGCCTGGAAGGACTTGGCGCGCAAGCTCTGAAGGTGCACTGGGTGCCATTCGCATAGCTTCGAGACAAACAGCATGCAGATACTGGCAGTTGGATAGAGGTTGACCACCGCGAATATCCTCGACGGAAAAGAACGTATCGCGTATCTCTTTTGCGAGTTTGTTATATACATGCTCGTTTCTTGTGAGGTAGAAAAGGGCACTGCATAATGCGGTGGCAGTTGTGTCAGATCCGGCTGTGACTAAAAGATTGGCTGATGCAAAGAGTCCTTTGGTGTCGGAGGGGAATGCGTTATCTGCCTTTTTGGCCTGATAGAGATAGTGAAAGATGTCTTTGCGCCCGTCATGCACATCCCCTTTTTCCAGAGTTTTCTCTTGCTCCTCACGCTCTGCGATACATTTCTCGAGGAATTGGTAGAAACTGACAACTTTTCTGGGACTAAGTAAGGAGAGTGCCTTGTCAAGACCACGGGGTTTCAGCCAAACCCAAAAGTCTCTGAAAGGTGCATGTGCAAGCTTTAAATTGTGAATATTAGCGGCAGAATGTTTGCGGATGACATGTTTTCTACATACCGTGTTCATAAGATGTAGGTATTCACCAATGATGTGCGGTACCTGACGAGCCGGGCTTTCTGGCTCTATAGTCTCGAAAGATTTTCCAAAACACAGGTCACATAAGATATCAAATATAAGGTAGTCAACCCATTCTCCACCCAAGTTCTTCGGTGTTGCCCATTCAGTCATGCCCTCAGTCTTTTCGCCATCCAATAAAAGCTCAATCCATTTGTCAATATGCTTTATAATGTAGGGCTCTGATGAACGCAAGGACTTTTCGGAGAATGCGTTATTCAAGGGTCGTCGCAGTAACATATGCTTTTGAGGGTCAATAGCACTCAAGGCGCTGAGCTCATCGTGACGTCTCTGCCATACCGTGTACCATTTACCTTTTTTAACGTTTGCTTTGGAATTGTGGATATCGCGATAGCCTTTAGGTGAGGCTACCAAAACGCCGTTGGGTTTGTAGCGAAACCTATCACCTAATGTAGGAGTAAGTACATGTCAATACATGAAAAGCAGCATCTTCAAGTTGACTTGCCATAAATCTGGTGATTTTGCCAAATCCAAATGTGACGAGAGCCAGTTCTTGCATGCAAGTATGATGGCCAGCTTGATACTTTGCACCAGAATGGGCCGGGTACATCGGCCAAAGGATGAAAGTAGACATTGTAGATGGCTTCCCCGATGAGCTATGAAACTTAGTCAGCCTCATCCATATAATACACAAGGAGTACGGTACAACATACGTATATCGTAATGGCGAGGAAAAGAGTGAGGAGTGGATGGTAATCACGGCCGATCGTATGGATGGTATCAAGTAACTTTGTCATTGTGACAGTTCAGCTTCGTCGTAGCGTTGGGTTTCAAAGTTGTGTTTGAAACTGGTGGTCAGATTATGGAGGGAAAGCAAGAAGAGGGGAAGATGAAGAGTGACTATTTCGCGGCACACAATAAGCGACTGTCATATGATCACTAGATTCACTACTACACCCAGATCCGTTGCTATGCAGAATCTGGTACACCGAGTACCGCGAAGGCGTTCTTTGATTGATTGCGCCACAATAGTGATGAGAATACAGGGGACTATACGGTAGCACCTACGCCTAGGTAGTAACTGGTGGTTGGTGTTCACAACTGCCGAACAGTGTTCTACTTATTATTTGATCTAATATATCATATTGTATATTATTAGAAATATATCAAGAGATTAGAATTTGTTAAAATATATTTCGAGTTTATATATACTAAATTTACTTCGAATATTTTTAACATATTTTCGATATATAATTAATATCTTTAATTAAATTTTAATATTTTATATGTTTTTAATAATAGTTAATATTAATGAATATTTTAATAATATTAAAATTAATATAATTACCTACTTTCTAATATATACAAACTATTGTATTAGAACTTTAATACGAGCCATTACCTATCGTACTACTGTATACTAATAAGTGGAATACTGATGCCGGAATGCCAAGATGAGCTGTGGTATTCTCGCATTATCCTCTGACTATACGACTACTGACGGCTAGTATCGTCAAAATTCATAGATCAACATTTGAAAGGTATTGGCTACCAATTTCCAATTAGGCCAATGCTGTGGTGCGATACTACCCAAGTCTCATTCGCGGACTGTTCTGTTCCGCTTACTTCGTCCAAGGGGGATTCGAGGCTTGATATCCTAAAAAAAACTCTGAGGGCTCGAGAGAGAAGAGTGAGACATTAGTGGCGAGGTTGTAGATCATCAGGCTAGCAAAAGGAATAATACAGGACAACATCTGTTGCTGATTCAACAACAATTCGACCGGAGGCGAATTCAAAGGTGTCTTACATGCAGAGAAACTAGTCTCGGATATTGGGACGACTTTGGGTCGACGAGGGTCTAGTCTTGGGCGGCGACAGTATGCTTATACACCGGGATTTTCTTGCCAACTGGCGTTTCGCTCGATGCAATGATACCTTAGTAGTGAGAACCGCTTGTATCACACATCTGCAAAGCATTGACGCCTCTTCGATACATATAGAGAGCTCATCTTGCATGGAAGGTGCAGGATCCTTTCCCCGCCTTCAATATTTGACAGCAGGAAACATTACTTGACTAAACCAATAGGACTAAGTTCTGTCAAACAAACAACGTTTCTTAGCTTAGACTTCATGCACAATCCTGGCCATACCGACGACTCGTGGTACCCTTGTACCACATCCACGCCGGGTGGCTGCATGTACAGCCTTACCAATCCTTACAGGCTCACACCGATTGACATATTCACAGGAACCCACTACTGGCTTGGCGGATAAGCTCAAATTAACAAGTCTCCGATCCAATCAGGCAAAAGTGTTCCCAACATCGGGCACCAATCAAAGATGAATTAAAAACGCGGGGCTGGATCCGTTTGGAGTCCATTTGATGAGAAAGGTTGAAGAAACTTTGGTAATCTTACTGGAAGACGCATGAATTCAATATTGTGACAGTTCGAAACTTCGAATGAATGCTCGGAGGTGGCGGATGTCTGTGAAGTTTTTGATTGATTTCCATTCTTAATCAAACTGTAGCTGCGTTAGTCTTTTGGTAAGAGGCTGCAACTAAAGTCTTGGATTCAGAGGCCGTTTACATGAAATGTTGTGATTAGCTGTGCAGCCTGACTATCGCCAGGCCCAGGCTCATGATGCATTTATGAATGCAACTGTCTTCCTCTTTTCAGAAATTTGATGACCTAGGAGTTACAGGAGCCAACAGAAATGAAACATCACACTAGCATCATCAAGATTCAAGGTGCACCAATGCTTGGCTCACATGAAGGGTCTCATTTGTGGCTACAGTCGCTTCCCTAGACGTAGAGATTAATACCGAGTAAGGTCGCATTAAATGTAAGATAGTCATAATTCCGATGGCGCAATCAATACTGATGATAATACTACATTAGCATCCGAGACCCAGCATACAAGCATTTCGAACCGAGCAACACCGAGTATAATATCACGTGAGATTCAAATTATTCAAGCGATATTGATTATGTAGTATATTAGCTTTTGATTTATTAGAACTAAAACCATATTTTTATATTTAGATGAATTTTATTATCTTGTTGTAGGCTGACGGCACCTAGTATGTGAGAATATTGCATATATGCTATGTAAGCCTACATAGGTTGTGTCACTATATTGTGTCACTATAACCGTTGTGATAGAAAAAAGTGAGATGCATGACTAGCTATGAGAAGAATATATTCTATATTTGATATCCTAGAAAAATCTGAAGGCTTGAGGGAGAAGAGTGGGAATTTAGTGGTGAGATTGTAAATTTGATAAGATCTAGCTATGGCGTAAGCTGGCCTACCCATGTGAATGGCATCTATGTACATAGCTAGGACAACAAACTTTATCATCCACTCCCTTATGATTGTCAAGCGGCTCAATTGAAACGATTTAGAAGTGATCCTAGAACCAAGTCCTCGTACAAGTCATGACTGCGCCTTGACAAGACATCCATAATTACAAAGAGGGTTTTGCATTGGGTCCAGTCCAAGGCTTCATCTTATTTTTTTTGGCCTCCATCTTCTCCACAACCTCATTGTACTCAAACTTAGACAATCCCGAGCCATCACCGATTTCCTGCGGAATAGGCTTGAAACCTGGAGCCTCGTCGATGGGTTCATAAATGATGTACTGGCTTTTACATATCGTTTGCCGGTCCTCAACGCACGCCCGAATGAATTTGGCCCATTGGGCAAAGAGGTGGTTAGTCTGGGGTATTTTGGCAAAGGAGGCAAAGATATGTGGGAGTGCGTTGTACTGATGAAAATGAACTGTGGCACCGGCCCTGAAAGCTTGCTTTGCCATGAACTGTCCTTCCTCGAGCATTTTTTCTTGACCATACGCGAAGTATAGTGGTGGTGGGTTGTTAGAAGGCCAGGTCCTAGCGGAAACAGGACTGATTAATGGGTGAATCACCATGTTCGTTGTGGGCGCGTAAATGTTTGCTCTTGGGGGCTTGCTGGGCCAGATATCATCTGGTTCCAAATCGTCGCTCAGTGTTGTGTGAATCTCGTTCAAAATATCATATTTCTGATTTCCTTGATGTGCTGGGCTGTTCAGAAAACTGAATTAGTATGTCTCGAACCACAATCGAAGTTGAAATAAGAAATAGAATACCTACAAAGACTCTGTAATTTCACCTTGTGGTGCATAAGTTGCAAAACCAGCGGGAAATGGAACTGAGACACATTTGCCGTGGAAGTTGATGCGTGTTTTCTTCTCTCGAAAATTTTGAAGTAAAAGAAGGAAAGAAATGACGAGGTTTCCTCCGGTGCTTTCCCCAGCGACTACAATATCTTCAGATGGAACTGCTTCATGAAATGCATCCTTGGGTGGATAGAGAAGTGACAAATATGCTACTAAAATATCGATCAAGGGTGCAGGGAAAGGATGCTGTGGAGCGAGTCGTTGCTCGATGACAAGACAGCGTCCCTTGGTAAGCCTTGCTAAAGTTGAAGTGACTTGACGTGTAGAAGCTGCTCCTCCGAAGCTGGATAGCCATAAGTCAGTACTGAAGTACATTTTCTGTGGTAATAGAACAGATCAAATGGATGAGCTTACTAGTTCATTCCACCATGAGCATATAGAATAGTTGTCCTAGATTTGGTATCCTTCATGAGACCTTTGTACTTATCTTCCTCAGAAATATCTGGCTCATCCTCTTTCTCCCCGACTCCAGATCGAAAACCGCTCCATTGCACTTTTACATCAGCCAATGTAGCTTCGAAATGTTCTCTACTGCCGGTATTGTCAAGATCATAAATTGCATCAGTAATGGCAGTGATGATTGAGCCATCTCCAGGAGCTGGGAGAACCGTTCTACTAGCCCAAACCGAGCCTTTTGCTGGCCGATCCGCCGTGGTAACAGCTTGTTGGAAGGATAGCGGGGTGTAAAAGAGGTTATTCTTCTCTTTTCTGAAGTTATGCGTCCATTCGATAAGTTTCTTTGCCGCGGGACTCTCTTCATTCGATGCCATATTGACGAAGAAAAGCTTTCTCGAGATGATTGTTGTAAAGTTAATTCAAGATCAAGATGATTATTGTAGAGATAATTCAAGACCAGAACGACGTTCCAACAAACCAACTAATATGCATGCTCTTTCAAAGTCTGCGCCACGGTGTAATATCGCTCCGAGCTAATGTTGCACTGCGGCGAAGCCACTTGAACCCCTGGATGGTGAATATTGCGAATGTATACCCCGCGCTCACTCGGCAAAAACTACTTGACCGAGGCTTTAAACAGCAGTCAGCCGGACTCTAATCTCGGCATGTGCTGTGCACGCTGTATGCTTGGCTTCCGTTTAGTGGTGCGGTGATGTGCATAGTTCTGAAACCTACTCGTCGCACATCGTGACGTTTTGTGAGAAAATCTCCGAAAAAAGTATATTTGCTCATATAAACTTATATATTTTATAACTTTTACAATAATTGATACTTTTTAAAATCTTTTATATAAAGCTATTAATAATATTTAAAATTATACAAAAATAAGAATATTTTATTTATAATTAATTTTATTAAAAGTTTAAAAGTAAAAATTATATTATATTAAAAAACAAGAATCAAATTAAAGAAAAACATAATATTATATTCAAATATTAGAATAAAATAATTTATTAATAATAAAAAGTTCAAAAAAAAAGTAAAATTTATAATAAAATAGATTTTATTTTTTAAATTAGAGTTTATAATAAAGTAGAATATACTTTTTCTTTTTTAAATTAGATTTTATATCAAAGAGTAGATTTTATAATAAAGTAAAATCTATAATAGAGTAAGATCTTTAATTGAAGAGTAGAACCTACTCTTTTAGACTAGATTCTAAATGGTATAAGTGTAAAATAATAATATTTCCCATCAATGTTCATAACATGAAAATAATGTGCTGTATAAACAAATACATTTCCGGAAAACGCGCCGTATAAACTTCTATAGGTGTGCTTGCGGCATTTTGTTGGGAACATAGCCCCCAAAAAGACGGATTTCAGTGGAAATTATTATACTCAACAGCTGCTGTGACGAGCAGAAACTTTGTCACACCGTAAGCGGAACGGATAATTAACCAGCCCTAAAAGATTTGACGCGGGTATATTGTATAAAACTTCTCGTGCAAACTTGTCGCATACCTCAACACAACACAAACCAAATCACAAATGACAGAAACAACGACTGAACCCACGGCCGTGGAGCCTAGATCTACCGAGAAAGTCGTTGAAGATGCTGAACTACAGAGTTCTGAACAGCCGACCGAAGAGGCCTCAGACGACGATATCAACGGCTATGTTGAAGGAACAAAATTATACCTTCTAACTTTAAGGTAAGATTCATGAGGTTCTCAAAACGAGCGAAGACAAGACTAACAATTCATATTCCAATTCAGCCTCTCACTATGCATGCTCATCGGCACGATCGAACTTACAGTCATAAGCACATCACTAACCTCAATCACAAACGACCTCCATGGTTTCAGTAAAACCGGCTGGATTGTCACTGGATATCTAGTCACATATTCTAGTAAGTCATTACCTATAGATCCAGTTCAACCAAGATCTTGAAGTGATAACCTAGTAATCTACAGGTACATTCATCATCTGGTCCAAACTCAGCGACGTCTTCGGCCGCAAATCCTGCATCATAACTTCCGTCTTCATCTTCGTCGTATTTTCCGGAGGATGCGGAGCCGCGCAAACCACAACCCAACTGTAAGTTATCTATTTCCTTCCCTTCAAATCTCGACATCTTCATGTTGAAAGCTCTAGAACAAGTCATAACAAAACTATACAGAATAGTATGCCGCGTATTCCAGGGCATAGGCGCAGCCGGTGACCTCGCCCTCGTCTTCGCAATCTCCTTCGAAATGATCCCCAAAGCCAAATTCCCAACCTACACAGCTATATTCGCTGTCGTGACTACTCTGGGCTATATCACCGGTCCGTTGATCGGTGGTGGGTTTGCGCAGAACTCGACGTGGAGATGGGCGTTTTTGTTTAAGTGCGTTTTCCTCACCTTGGTTTTTGAGGAAGCTGAACTAACATCTGGAAAGTGTACCAGTTGGTGCATTAGCAATCGTCCTCCTAATAATCTTCGTCCCCAATGGCTTCCCCCACCAAAACAACCCCAATCCGCGATCTCGCTCTCTCGCCACAAAACTCAGCCGCTCCTCTCTCGCAAGAATTGACGGCCTAGGAGTTTTCCTCTTTCTCGGTGCTTCATTCTTACTCGTAACTGTGCTTCTTAGCGCTGGAAACGATTTTGCATGGAAATCTGCTACTACTATTGTGTTATTTATTATTTCTGGGTTCTTGTGGATTGCATTCGCGGTGAATGAATGGTACGTTACAAATGATAAGAGAATTCCGGAACCGATTTTTCCGTGGAGGTTTGCCTTGAATAGGAAGTGGATGGGGGCTTTGTTGTGAGTGTGAAATTATCTTTTTGACCCCTCAAACTATGCAAGATGAGATTCATATTCTGTACGCTTAACGGACTTGTCTCTGACCAAGAAAAAATCTCATCACACAGACTCTCCCTCCTCTCTGGCATCCCCTGGAACGCCATAACAATCAACCTCCCCCAACGCCTTCAAGTCGTAAACGGGATGTCCCCGGTAGCAGCCTCGGTGCGCCTAATCCCCTTCACTGCTCTCATTGCCTTCGGCAGCGTCATTGCCAACGTCTTTCTAAAACTACACGTTCTCCCCATCTATCTCATGTTCATCGGTTCCTGTCTGCAACTCGTTGGCGTAGCTTTACTATCCACAATTTCCAAGGACACCCATATCGACCATGCTATTTATGGATATGAAGTCATTGCTGGTCTTGGAATTGGTATCGTGATTGCGATGATTATCGTTGTGCCGCCACATGTGGTTGAGAAACGGGATTTGGCGATCTCATCTGGTGCGTTGCTGCAATTCCGCGCGCTTGGGGCTGCGATTGGTTTGGGTATTACGAGTGCGACGATGAATAACTACCTCTCCTCGCACCTTACGCATATCCTGACATCTGAAGAAATTACGCAAATCTTCCACTCCATATCAGCTATAACAACATTTCCCCCAGAAGTGCAGCTAAAGGTCTTACATGCGTTTGCGGATGGATATCAGTTGCAAATTCAGGTTATGGCTGGGTTTTCAGGATTACAGGTTTTGCTCGTGGCGATGTTTTGGGGGAAGCCTCAGGTTCGGGTCTAGGGTGTCAAGGGGGAAGTGGAAGGAGAATGAGGTGGGGCATGAAGGTTGTAGGCGGAGGTAAAGCAGATTGACAGTTAGACAAAGGTGTACTAGGTGTATTAGGTACAAAGGTATGAGACTCATTACTAGTGACTATTCGATGGGAATTTTAATCTACTTTCTCCTCTCGTTCTCATGTCTCCTCTCGTGTCTCTTCACGCCTTTTCAGACACCATAATCTACCTAGGTACAAATAACAGAACTTATCATTAGGAAGGGACTCGGACCTCAACTCGCAGTAGAACGCATCTTGAGTTTTACTTTTCTCGGTGAGATCCGCATGCCTTTGTAAGACAAGGCTTCGAGTTAAAACTGTAGAAAATGTGTTCTTATTATTATAAAAAACAAAAAGATATATAAACCTTGAAGGTTCGCACTTGCTATACTTATTCCCGTGGTTTGAAAACGCAACATAGATCTTACCCTGGAATGCAGCTGTGAATGCTTTTAGCCGAGTGAAGACAATGGGCCTCTTCACCGTTAATTGTCCCTACAATTATCAACACTTCGTGCAGGAATGACGACCAATCGAGTTGCTGCGGCATGAAAAGCCATCTCAACTCGATTCTACTGCCTTTATTCTCTTCGTATCTTTAATTTCATACCACTCCATCTTATAAGGAACCTGTGAGAGTAGCATGGAGGATGGAGGATGGAGGATGGAGGATGGAGGATGGAGGATGGAGGATGGAGGGTGGAGTTAATGCTTGCGATCGGGTTTGATACGGGGATCAAGTAAATCATCTGATCTCTTGGTAGTGATTCTTTTGATATAAACTTTGGGTAATCTACCTACTAGTTATTTCTATTCTCTCCGCATGTTTGCCGCCGATGGTATATATATTGTCAAGTGCCAGACGGTCCTGAGAGCAGGATTCCGCCAACGACGTTGGTGAATCGCCGTGACTAATCGCCGCCGAAAGCAATATATCGATGTAATTTCGCGCAACTCATATGGTGCTACCATTAAATGATGTTCTGTCTCTCAAAATTTAAGAGGCAGGTTAAATCATGGATGATTCTTCTTCAATCGAACCGAAAGCACCTTTGTCTCGGGGAAGATTTCTTGCCATGTGCAAACTTGGAACTTGTGCATGAAGCTTTTGTACACATTCAAACTATTACTTCACTTCCTGAGTATCCTGTTGAGCCATGAATTTGCAGTTATGTGATTACGATACCGGTAAGTGAATTTCTATCCACGATTCTCAAAGTACTGCACAAATCACGGAGGGCTTTGTTTTTTGAGTATAAAAGATGCATTACTTTACATTCGGGTGGAGAACTATCATATACACCCAAACCTCCCTGACAAGCATGCAAATGGTCACTTTCATATGAGAGAGGCCTTTTTGAGTTGACAGGTTAATCTTTATATCGTTTTTCTCTGTGTGCTCTGGTTAATGCTTCTTTCGGTGGTGATAGTACCATGAATAGCATGAAACCACCGTCGGAAGTATTTTATATCTGTCAAAAAGGGTTGGAGATGTTACAATGTCATGACTTGTACTCATTCATTAACATTGGAAATGCTGTTCGCCAGATCAAAATCAAATCAAAATCAAAACATTACACTTTCATCCTGCAGCACGATCCCTTTTGCACAATTAGTCTGACAGTCGAGCTCTTAACATTACTGGAATAGAGGGGGCTAAGGGCTTTTATACACATAACTCACTATTTTCTCATACTCTCAGTTCGACTACAGTATCTTAATTGTATATTATAGCTCACCATACCGCGAGAGGGGATTATCACTATAAGTAAGCTCGTCTCTTGGATGTACAGAACCCGTTCGATATAACAAAGATGAGGTAATATAGGTCTACTTGAAAGGAAGGTATTCCAGTAAATCTTTCTCCAAACATCAAACGGATAGTTTTAGTCTACGGATATAAGCTGACCTTTTCAACAGCGATTGATCGACTACCTACACATAGTTATCAGAAGCGACATAATTCCATATTGACAACGCACACGCAGGAGGCAACAGCAATCGCGAGGAAAACCTGTTCTGCTAAATATGAGGCTCCAGGATAATGCATCTATGATATGGGATTACTCGACGCCCACGAGTTGAGAACTCGCCAAAACCACATATTTGGAAAGAGTTAGACGGTATGAGATATTATTGCGTTCAAAAAATAATTATCCATCACTTAATATACTATCCCGTATTTTATTTAAATCAATGTTGTTAAGACAAATCAAATGAAGAAGGCCAGCTCAACAATTCATTATTCACTTTGAGTTCCCAGTTGTCACGCTTCGCATAGTACAGTAGTATATAAACACCACCAATTTAATATTTGGACCAGCATTAGCAACACATGAAAAGACAATAGCATCACCCTATGGCTGACTTGAAGTCCTAATCTTGAATCCACAATCGTGACTTGGCACAGTAATTGTGCCACGGACTGAAGCTGATCTTTAGGTGATGTAGGGATCATTGTCAAGGACTTCCTATTTATCATCATCCTCATAATTACCGTATCTCTTCACTTGTTGCCGAAGCATCACACATCTTCTTACTTCCACTGTACTGTCTCTTTTCTTTTTACGATCTATCATCAACAATTCCAACGCAAGAGCATCTGGGAACGACTAGCTTATTATCATCTAAAGTGCAGCCAGAAGATACCATATCTATTACGTCCATGCCGCCAATCATAACGCCTTTATTTGCTGCATCTCGAGCTGGTGAGAATACTGATTTTTAAGATTATGGCGATCCTTAAATACATCAGTTTTAGGCACAAAGAGGATCGATCTTATTCTAGATCTATAGCATAATTTGCCGCGAAGTAGCTTTCGGGTGGATTCTTGACCTTGCTTTACTTTGAAGGTATAAGTAGTACTATCAAAGTAGTTTCCAAGACGTCAAAAGTGATAATCTGCGTTAAGAGCCACTTTCAAGGGACATAATGGGAAAGCTGCCATCAAGATGCATGATCAAAAGGCCATGGTAAAAAAAATAAGTCTCAATTTATCCACGAGCATATAATTCAACACAAGTCCATACTCTAGCATTCACTGTTATTCAACTCTATACGAGTCGCCGCTTTCCGCATGATCTTGGATCATGGCGATGTATGCGATAATGACAGTGATAAGCCTTTCCAGTGATAAGTCTTTCCAGTAATAGTCCTCCATAAATTATCTTAGAGAACCCGGATTTTATGTTGGGACTTTAATAATAGAGTCTTACAGGTATGGCCACAATCTCAGGGGTAATAATACCTTTTAAGGTACCGAAATTTTTGCAGATAAAGTTTGAGGACTGGCATATCATATCAGCTGAACGGTTTAAATACTAATTATTTGGCTAATTTAGAGCAAAGCTGGCTGAGATAAAAGGGAATGGAAGCTCGAAGGTATTCTTAAGAACCAGTATAGCGAATCATATTTCGTTCCCGTTCTAAATGTACAAAACCACAAACTATTATGACTCTCATCCATCAAGAACTAAACGGCTACTAATCGCGCAGATTACATGACATAACAAAGCCCATTGAAAAACTCAAAGATATAAGGACGAGTATACCGGGGAGATTTATGTCACCACTTCGGTATTCACTCCATCTGAATGCTACTATTAGTAAATATATCCAACTTTCATCGCTGTCAAAAATTTGGATAACCGTCGCCAAGGTAGAATTCTTTCGCTGCCAACAGGCATTCATCATGACATATGTGAGATGCGGTCTTACAACGAGAAGATAGTTTAGTATCAAAAGAACATATAGTAAGTAGCACATAGCAACCTTGCTTTGCTGGTTCTCAATTTTGAGCTCTGCGCAATGGTGAGAGTGCAACTGGGACGGATTGTGACATTAATATAGCCAGGCAAAGGACATTGTTAGGATGTACATAGGAGTGAATATCAATTCCTCACAACCACACATAGAAAATGTGGAACTTTATATCTTTTTATCTAACAGGAATTAGGGATCAAGAAATGACTCGATATAAACTACCTCTTACAAATCTAGACATAGATAGCTCACTCCAGAACCCAAGCAACTAGACTAACAGAGAGGGTAATTGCTGAACTCAATTTTTATTCTTGTTGACCTCATGTAACCTATGGTTACTTCTCCATCAACGTTTGCCGATTTACATTTATCTCCATTCTTGTAGAACGTAAACACTGGTTTACACAGCGTCGCCTTGATACAGGAGAGTATGGGTTGGGATTGATAGGGAAACTTCCTCAAGCCATCTTGGCTTCTAGAAAAACATTCCATCCTGTTCAGCGCTCTAACCGTCCGGAGCGTAGTCCGACAAGGAGAGCTATTTGGAATATTCGGCTATTTTGAAGCGATGGAATTAATTGGAATATTGAAATATATTTCAAACATTGAAAGGTTTTGACATCTATTCCGAACTATGAACACTGTAATCCTGTCGTTATACATCTACTCACCCCAGTTTCGGATTTATTCACCAACACCATCCCACACAACCCTTCATTTCCCCTTCATCCTCTCCATCATCTGCCCAAACAACTTCTTCCTACTCATCTCCACCCCCTCATACCCAAACCCCGTCCGCGTCGTCCCAACCGGAATATCCTCCTCCCCACCCTCCAACCCCCTCCACGCCTCTTCCGTAAACTCCTCCAACGGCATCCCAAAATTTCTCCCATCTTTAATATCCGGCTGATGTTTCTCATCATGAAGTTCCGTCTGCACCGCCGGCGGATATATCTCAATAACTTTCACACCCCTATTCTTGCCCCCCTTCCCCCAAGCTTTCTCTTCCTCCGTATCATTCTCTTCACTCGTACCTCTCAACTGTTCTCTCATGACCAAAATCAATTGATGCATTGCGGCCTTACTGGCGCAATAATTTCCACACCTGGTAATGGGCACTAATGCCAACCCACTGGTCGTGAAGATCAATCCAGCGTTTTCGCCACCCTTCGCTCTCTTCTGTAGATGTGGGAGAAGGGCTTTGGTAAGATGAATGTAGGAGAGGTAATTGGTGGTGAATTCTGTGGATATCAAATCGAGATCGATGGACTCGGGATGGGTGAAATCGAGAGAGCGTTGAATACCGCTATTGAGGAATGCACAGTCGAGAGTAGGATGGGATTTAAGGACTCTGTGATGGTTTTTGGTTAGCATTTGGGGTTAACAATGAATCTGGGATAGTAGGAGTAGATGAATGACATACCCGTCAATCATTTCAGGAATCCCCTTCAGATTCGTGATATCGAATTTCACAGTAGAGATTTTTGACTCCCCATGTTTCTTCTGTAGATTATCGAGTTTATCTTGACGACGACCAAGAGCTATGATTTTGGAAACGCCCTGGGAGAGCATTTTCTCCGTAAGGGCGAGGCCGATACCTGAGGTGGCGCCGATGACGAGGACCTGATTTGTGGTGTCAGCAAGGATGTAATAGGGGGATTATTTGCTGGAGGATGTACTGTTTTGTAGGGAAATGGCATTTTGACTAATGGGAACTCTTATGAAGTTGGAGTGAAGGTTGATTATATGAGGGGATAATAGACATTGAAGAAGAGTTTTTATATATATATGTAGAAGCTATTTCATTGTTGATATATATGATATCATCGCCTCCTGCAAATACTAGCGGAGTTTACGGAGATACTACCTAGCCGTGGTATGGAAACTAGCCAGGGACTACCCGCCGATGGAGTCTCGAACGCGTGCAGGGATTAAGAATCCGGAAGCTATGAATATGCGAATACCAAAACAGGCTAGCATGCCCGTGACACTTATTATTTGTGTAGATGGTTAGGTAGGTTTGTGTTGGGCTGAACTCTTCACACATCTCTTTTAGAGTTCAAACATTCAATCACGTCTGGATGTACCAAATGTAACCTTGGAAAGGTCGATCATAGGATTGGCGACCTTGCTTGGCTTTTGGCTTTTGGCTTGAAGATTGAAGCTTGACGATGAATGTAAAATATCTTGACTTTGAAACATTTATACCTATGCTCCATTAAACCATTCCACCTCACGTTCTCCGGGGGCCCGTCTCGACTCTGCTCTTTTATCATAAAGCATCCCAGAATTCTCCAGATTTCGAACCAAGTTCGCTGGATTCGAATCCGGAAAAATAAGATACATTATCTCAAGGAACATCAACACTCTGAAAACAAGAAACACTATCCCTCCAATCATCTTCACTACGGAATATAGCGCTACAAAATAAATCATGCCTATGACTATTTCTCCATTGAGCGGAACTGGGAAGTTGATAAAATTGAGCCATGATGTAGTTGGGTATATTGCCTCAATAACATTCTTGTCGGGGTCAATAACGGAGGCTACGAAAGCTTTCAGGAACCTCTTGTATGCTGCATTCTTGGGGGCATTTGACCTTCTTTTGAGAAGAGGTTAGTGGATGCTTATGGTGGCTCTTGAGAAATACGCAAGGCACTTACAGCCCGAGAAGAAAAAATTGGTCCACCTGATATTTGTTCCTTGCGCGAATAGTGATGCGAACACGTCCGGTCAAACCAGCGAATCTATCAAGCCTCAAGGAAAGGTCAGGGTGAGATTGATAGCTTCCTTTGAAGAAGATCCTGTTATGAGTTTTAACATGTACTTCGTAGCCTAGAGGCGCTAAAACAGTTTTGTAAAACTCTCCTGATACCTCTAAATTGCGACACGGAACGTCGATATGGAAGATACTCATTGCGTGTAATCCTGGGGGTGGGAGAGGAGGTGGTAGTATTAAATAGAACCTGCCGTGTACTTGATTTGAATTTGAAACTTATGGAAAGCGAATCTTTGTGCCGGATTCGGAATGTTTTTGGCTTAGTTGTCTTTGTTTGTATGCGTGACCAATGAACACCAAAGGTAAAGAGTGACCACCTAACAAAAGCTTTCAGCTCCTCCGGGGTGAGAACTTCAAGCAAGATCAATCCCGTTATGTGATTCCTAAGAACCTTAGCTTCTCCCTATCATCCTCTTCAAAATCGATATCCATATGATCATCTCTATCCTTTCCCTCCAAACCTACAATTCCCCTTTCGACTCTCAACATCAACATCCTCATTCGCTCTAATTCCTTTTCGACTTCGCCATTCTTCGTAACAAGATTCTCTTGAACGTTCTTATCCGCCCGTTCGAATGGTTCCAGTAGTTTCTTGGCGACTTTACACTGTTCGAGCCTTTCCCTCGCGGCTTTTCGCTTCTCATTCAATTCCAATAATTTCCTTTGTAGCTCTTTGTATTTCGCAGCTTGCTTCGGTGCTTTAGTTTCTGCTTCTTCGCTCCATTCTTCTGGCAATTTCTCGATGTTGGATGATAAGCCTGTCCATCAGAATAATAATCAGTCCCAGTAAATTGATCCACTAATTGATGGAACTCACGATAGTCCGCGCCTTTCTCACTCCACTCCTCCCCATTCACATTCACATCTCTTTCCCCAGCAGCCCAATATAGTTGATCAATCTGTTCGGCAACATGCCTCTGTGCCTGCGGAGGATAGCTGATTTTATTGTGCTGCTTCAGGATAGTATTGAGCTTGAATAACGCTTCATCGATTGCGCGTTGTCGTAATGTATTTTCTTCCTCCGAAATGGACGCTTGCCAGTCTTGAGATGGCTGAAGAGGTTGAGAAAGTGCGAGAATTTGTGCGCGTAGAAATGATGATTTGAGATCAATAATGGTTGGTTCTTTGGGCTCCATGTTTGCGACTGTGGTTGTTTTCAATCTTTTGAAGGGAAGTTTGGAGACGCGTATTATGGGTGGATATATCGCGACTTTACTTGTGATCACATGACTTGGATCTCGCGACTTGGGGACCATCCCCTCGCCATTTTGCCTCCACTCAACGACTCTTCTACTTTTACATCTTTTCGTACATGTTTCAAAAAAAACTATTTCTAAGACCTTATATATCATCAAACACTAAGCATCAGCACTTATGGATTCACGTTTCGTGTTGCATTATAAAAGGAACTACACATCGATCTCGGTGAGAGGATCGTTCTTGTCCTTGTAGGTGTAGAAAGGGTGTCTTATTATTCATGTATACGATCTGAGCTATAGTATCTACTACATAGTAGGTAATTCCATTATCAGAGTCGCACCTGCTACGGGGTATACTCTGTACTTATCCCTAACATCGGGATTCACTTATAGCTCGTGTCATAAGTGCACCCACTATTGAACATTCAATGCTTCCTTATTGTTTGATCTACTCCGAATGATTCTACTAAGCTTTAAATAATATAGTATAAGCACTTCTATAGTTAGTGGTTGGCAATGTGTGAAGTTTGATAACACTTCTCATACTGTATACTCCATAGCTTAGTAGAATCATTTAGAATAGATCAAACAATGAGTGAGGAAGCATTTTAAAGTGAAGTCGAGGTACAGTATGTGCTTTTTGACTTCGCTTAACTCGATTATCCCCTTCATTTTCTATTTTAGAAATGGTATCCACCAAGGGTTGAGTTGAAATAAGAGTTTTTGAGCTTTGTTGAACTTTATTCTTTTCTTCGTTTTCCATCTTAAGCCTCTCTGTTGCAGATTGAGCTGCTTGAAATACTGTTGCAAAGAAACCGCACGAGGATTGATCCGAAATACGTGTTCTTGGATCCATTTGAATTGGACCTTTTCCTTTATTTTCCATTCTACGAATAGTATCTATTGCAGATTGAGTTTTCTCAGATGTTGCTGCAAAGAAAGCAGACGAGGTTGAAGTCGGAATAGATCTTTTTGGATTGTCTTGAACTGGAGTCTTTTCTTCATTTTCCATTTTACGAACAGTGGTATCGATGCCTCTAACACCTTCCGGTGCTTCCGTTTCGCTGTCATCTTAACTACGATTATGTTTTTAATTTGAATCATATGAATAATATTAAGAACTATAATAAATAATATAAATTTTGTATAGGTATATTGAATATTATAAGAATTATTATATAATAAAGTTTATTTAGGAAAAATTTCAAAGTATAATTTTTCACAGGGTATAATAGGAAGCAGATAAGTAGAATTTGAAGATATTTAGAAGGTAGTTATATTATTAAGGTTGTTCAAATCTCTCAAGTGAGGGATGAACAATATATGAAGACTATCCATTAGTTATGAACACGCTAGCTCTCCCTGATCTCTAGCTCCACATGAAAACATGATGTTTGCGGGGACACTATTACAAAAAGTCACGGTGTGCGAATAGTAGTACCTATGTTCCAGAACTCTTATCAAATTTTGTTTGCGCAAATGTAAGATCTTATGTACTGAAATAGTTCCAGTGTATGAAAGTTTCCAGATTCCTCAAACTATTCCTGCTCGCTTCTTGCCTTTATGTTATCTGCCTAAACTGCAATTACTAATGCCTTCATTTATTGAAAAAGTATTGTAGAAGCTTGCCTCAATGCTGGTCATGTCTGAGCTAAGACTGCCTTGATATTCCACCCTCTTTCTTTTCTCCTCCTTTCTTTCCTCCTCCTTCCTTTCCTCCTCTTCCTCCCTCTCTTTCGCTCTCTCCAACTCTCTCATAGTGGGAAAATTCCCCATGATACTCCGATGCCTGCAATAATACGTAACATGGTTAATCTCGCAAACTCCTTTTGTTTCGTTCGACTTGTGTTTCGGGCAATATAATCGACGACACAACATGCACTTTTCAACATTCTTTGAGTCTGGAACAACAAACAACAAGGCCTCGTCTCACTGAATCCTGGATTTTGCGCCGTTCTCGATCTAAGATCATACTTTCGCAGACATGGCATATAGTTGTATCTGCCATTTCTTTTTTTGATGAGGGGGGCGGGGTTCCGTCTTAGAAGGACTGAGATGGGAAGTTGACAGGAAAGAGGGAAATATCTATTGATATTAAACGATTAAATTGTTATCCCTTCCTCTCTTTTCAATTGTAATACAAATGCTACTCAGAAGGTAGTATGAGTACATATTACTCAACCACATCACATCACCCAAATTTCCCGAAGTCGTACTGCATTATCGCCCTTTTGAATCGATGATGTCTTGCATACGATTAATATATTACCATAAATCTTAATAAACTCTAATGGTGGTAGATTTACCTTCTGGGTCTATAACACCGCACCACTGGAGAATCTGCTCCTTCAACAACCACTCAACGGTCTTTTGTCCTTGCCGAGCCACTTTGAAAGTATTTTTTAAAAAAAACAAGTTGTCTAATTTTAGCTTACTTGAGCGTTAAGTATGGGAAAAGATCAATACAATAGTATAAATGCAGTTTTTCACGATAGTCAGGACTGCAGTGGGACAATGCAAGATTCTTGATTACTCAACCTATGTGAAATAATTATTTCGTCTTTAATATGATATGCATTAAATTTGAAACATCTAATTGATATAAATAGATTGTCATCTAAATACTTCTAATCTTCAAAACAGTCCCAAAAACAACTCTTATTGTCGGACTGCAGTCCTGACTATTGAACACACTATGTGCCTGTATCTGAGGGTTTCACTGTATAACCGTATGTATGATTTAATTCTCCGATGAGAAGAATTGCATCTCGAAACAGTAATCATCTTGATACTCCACACGAACCCTCTATCTGTGAAACCTTATGAAATTTTATGGTTCTGTATAACCAGAGACAAATAATTCCGAAGAATCACATTAACCATCTGTTCGTATACAGCACATCAGTATAACCTCAACCTCAACCTGTGACTCTTCTCTTCTTTCATGACTCATAACTCATTTTGAGATAAACATTGCCATTCTTGATTCTTCCCACCCCGGATTTTCCTGCATCGTTAACGGAATCAATTTTGTTTTTGTTTTTCTGGTGTTTGTATAATAGAACTTGATGGTTCCGAATATGTGCTGTTGTTGATTCATCGACATGGTGTGGTTCCACAAATGAATGAATGAATGAATGAAAAAATCCTGATTTTCCGAAATCTGAAAGTCTAGCGTGAATTCGTACTCTTGTTGTTTCTCCGTTGAAACTCTCACTTGGATTAAAATTTACATTTATAGAGTGGAATAGCTTTTGTGCCTTAGATATAACCTTATTAAGCATTGCCGTTTACATCTTTCCCCTGAGCTAAAACCCATCCGCCAATCCTTCTCCCAGGATTCTACTGGGTATCTAACCTACATCTAAACCGTAAGCGAAAACTCTCCACTCAATTCCTTTCCCACCTCAACTACCACATCACCCATCGTACCCGTCTTATAATTTGCTCCATATCCAGTACTGTTCCGCAAACCCAAAAACACCACACGCTCAATGATGACTCCAGCATCATAACCAAAATGACCCGACACCTTAAATGTATTTCCATCCCATACAAAATCAATCAACGAATAGCCCTTCTGCACCACACTAACCCCATCATCCAAATACAATTCTCCCTTTGCCTTCCCATCCTTCCCAATTGGTACGATGATTTCGAAATTTTGTTTTCGGACTTCCGTGGTTGTCATGCCGCTGGCGATACGTTGGGGAATAATTACTCCGCCGCGGTAATGAAGGGGAATATCGGTAATACTTTGCTCGGTGATTTGGATTGTGCTTCCGTGTCCGGTTACTTGAGCATGTGTGTAGAAATTGTAGAAGACATCCTCTGGAAGATAGAGATCTACGACTGTAGAATTTTCTTCCATGACTGGAGAGACGAGAAGTCCAGAACCATAGAAATACTGTGTTTCCAGACCAAATGTCGCAGGATCATTAGGGTAAATATAAAACATCGGATTGATGAGAGGGGTTCCATCGATGGTTTGTCGATATAGAGCTGTGTAGATGTAATCTAATAGACGATATCGGATATCGATAGCCTTTTTCGCGGCTTCTGTGACGGAGGGCCAAAGGTAGAATTCTTGGCTGATGATTGGTGGGTAGGCGTTATGGTTTCGATAGAAAGGGGTAAGTGCACCTAGCATGGCCCAGCGAGCACATAGTTGTTCATTGGTATCATCGGCATATCCGCAGACATCGGCGCCGACCATGGGAATTTGATAGATTGAGGCGAACGCCAACATGCCGCGGATAGACATACGGTAATGAAGCCAATCGCTAAAATTGTCTCCGAGCCAATGTCCGACTTTTGTGCCTGCGCCGGCGAAGGTACTGCGAGTTATGATGAAGGGACGATCGGCGGGGCGTCGGTTGGACATGGCGGTGTAGGAGGCGCTGGACATCATTGTACCATAGAGATTGTGTGTGTCGTACATGGCGAGGCCGTGTTGGTGGATTACGTCTGTGTTGATTGTTTGGTTGGATAGTCCTCCCTCGGCGGCGTTCCACGAGGGAAGATAGGCGGCGGCATTGTGAATAGCGTATTTGGGGTAGAGTAAATCGCGTCCGGATAAGCCTTGTTGTTGTCCAGGTGCTTGTCTTACAAGGGCTCTTGAACTATCGAGTATAGGCTTAGGATCTCTGCCCGAGATTGATCGTCGCTTATTTGCACCTGTACAAGTTGTCGTCCCTGAGGGTTGGAATGCGCATGGGAAACCAGGTAGTGGACGTGGTGGCGTTCTGACTACTGGTGGATCTGGAGGGAACCCTACTGCTGACGCGTAAGGATTATCGCAAGGGAAATAGCATGGAAAGTTTGACGGTTCGTTCATATCAATCCAGAGACCATCAACATCAACACCATGAGTCGGATCGAAGAATATGAAAAATTCATTGCTCCACCAACTTTCTGCACCTTTGGCAAACCAATCTGGGAATACAGTGACTCCAGGCCATACAACGCCAAGCCAATATGATCCATTTTCTCGCTTGAGAAAAAGATCGTCGATAGCTCCACGTTGATATGTAGGGTACTGTTGATATGCGACAGCAGGATCAACCATTAGGATTTGCTTTTGATCATGATCATGGAGGTAATGATTGATGTCTTGCATCATATCCAATGGATAACGTTTAGGATCGAGAGTGAAAATCTGATTAGCGTTAGTTTCATCATTACATGAGTTGGTAGAGCGTCTACCTTTCGCGCATCCATATAATCAATATCTGTCCACATAACTTCCAAAGGAATTTCCGCTTTCGAGTAGTTGTAAATAACTTCCGCAACTGCATAGGCATCCTGATAACCATAACGGCAATTATGAAATCCAAACCCCCAATAAGGCATCATTGCAGGTAAACCAACAAGCTTTGAATATTGTTGAGAAAGAACAATTGGGTCGGGTCCAGCTAGGAAGTAGAAGTCCAGAACACCACCAAGAGTATTATACTCAAGATATTGGGCCCCCCCATTAGTGTTATTAATCATGATGTCCATACCATTAGAATTCATGAAGAAAACTCCGTGAGTACCACCAGTTCTATGCTCAAAGTACACTGGATGGTTTCCATATAAGTTGGTACCTTCGGGAGTTCCATAGGCATCGCGAGACCATAGTGTGCGAATGTAATCGGTAGTATTCAGACGGAATGGATCAGAATGTTCACCCAGACCATAAAGATTTGGGTTAGAAGGCAATTTCGTTCTCAATCTCAAGTATTGCGATTCGAATACAAGACTTGCAGCGGAAGTATCGAATAAGACCTCTCCTGTCTTTGGTCGTATAATTGAGAATGAGAATGGAGAGCTGACATGGTGAAATTTGATATTGGCATCATTGGAATTGACTGTTGATTCATCAGGGCGCCGGAGAACATATCCTGGAATCTGGTAAACAACGTTGGCAGCATCTTGAATGACCACATGGATACGATCATCTATATAAATTAGCACAATTGAAAGCAATGATCTGAGGCATACTAACCAGTCTCGTATACCACTTTCAAGGTCAAATCCGTCAAATCCGTACCGTAAGTATTGCATGCAGGTCCAGCAAGAGTCAAGTCTGCAGACAAAGTTGAAGTTGTTGTCTTGATATTGGAAGCTTTGTACCCTGGACATTCCGAGAGAGGAAGCGTGGCATTAGTATGATTACTCGTACCACGAGGTAAGAAGTCAATTCTTCTTGCTAAGACAGCTGTTGCTGTTAATAACAGCAAAGAGTGTATGATGTTGACCATTTTGGATGACTTGATAACCAAATCCTTAATGTCAGTGACTGTTGGTATCAACCTGGTGATAAACGTAAAGTGTAAGTACTTACGTCTATGTCATAACAATCCTTAATATTTATATCCTTATAGAAAGCTAACTCTATAAATAAGGGCTTTGAAAGTCTAGTGCCTCGCTAGCTTGTACAGCTCTTCTACGATAACATGATTGCTGTACCGACAGCGACTTTTTATCTGAATCCCGTGTACCTGGACGGGGGACTGAAGCGGGGATAGTTCAAAATTCACTCGTGATCGACATGGGATCTTGCATGTCTACGGATGTAACCTTGCAAATGTTGACAACGAACTTCGAGTCGCAGGTGATTTTAATTGCTAAAAAGCCACTTTTTATGCAAGAAGATGCTGGACTTCAAGGTAAACCATATCTCGAGAGTAATGGAAGCTTTTGATAGGCGAAGAAGAGGAAGATCACTAAAATTCCAAATCATCTGGTGCCATTCTATTCGCTCATTCATTTGCGAATGGTGAATTGGTTTTAAGCTTACAGTTGGGACGAGCAATCCGCAAAACGACTGCCCTATTTGCTTGAACTCACCCTCATTATATCTTCATCCCCACGAACCCCGCATACTTGATGACGGATAGTCTCGACTGTCTATTACCCCACAATGTATTGTTTTCATGCCATTCACCAATAGTATGAAATGAATCTTTTAAAAAGGCCGAAAGGAAGCGATGTAACATGACGGATTTATTGCACCTGGCGGTCGGGATTGTTGGTTGACTCCATGATAGCAGCTAATGATCCATGGATATCATAAGAGTACCTATACAGACTTCACATGCGACGCCATTGGCATCAATGAGAAGAATTATGGATGTAACATATAAGATTTCACCGCTTGGCATGCATCCTCTTTGGAGATTGAGGTGGTTTGCCTTATAAGTGAAGTAAGTGTACCTAGTAGGTCACGAGAAGTTTTGTTGTCATGTGTCGGTATTTCCTCGGAAAAGATGATAATCTAAGGTCAACAACCTTCATTGCATCTTTAGCATACCTTGTCGACTGTAGTCACAGTTCATCTCATAAAAAACGGATCTGAGAACATCTCTCTTCCACTCCTATCTCATGTCTTTCGCTGACGGGAAGTTTCATTCCTTACTACAGATTCTACGCTTTTCCTGAAGCTTCTCGGATTTGTGACTCTCATCATGTACCAGACGGACCAGCCGAACCAGCCGAACCTGCCGAGTATATCCAGATCGTAGGTAAGGTGCATATTCGTTAGTGACACTATCACCTCGCTGATGTGCCCTTGATTATACTCTGTTTGAACACTCGACTAATTGCCCTTTATATTGCATCCGTATTGATTTTCAGACAGTTTTCTATTCGATCTAATCTCGGCATTCGCATATAGTTATGCCACAGCTGCTTCATCGACAGACGTACTGTGAACATTCTACTGAGTCAACGTTCCTTTCAAGAGGTGACTAAATCCATGGACGCTTATTAAAAGCGTCTCAGAGAGTGTTTGTGGAGTTATTTATATGCCTCTATCAGGCATACACGTTTGGCGGCGACTATTCCAATTCCCGAACATTCCGATTATTCATCGGGTAATAAGTACAACCAGTGTCCGGCACGGGTATGAACCACCGAGATTTCCGATACAGCGGAAATACCCGAGCAATGATGATGCATACCCATCATCATCCCTTTAGTTTGAGGAAATGGTTTCCTTCGCTTGATGATATTTCCTAACATTGAACAAGAATGTTTTGCACTCTCTGAGGTCGTCGACAACCTCAACGGTATTATTTCGGTACATTGTTTCGCATAATCACGGGTGCAGTCAGATAAGAAATTTTGCCCCACTAATAACCTAACTCCAGATTGAGGCTGAGATTTCACCGAGATACCATTCACGGGTTAGCGGCATGGAAAAGGAGATCGTCGAGTAGTTATATGGTTTGAAGGCGAGACTATTCTATCAGTTGTTTTAATCATCACTCTATTATTCGCATATTTGATGCAAGCCAAAATCTCAATTCCGCAAGATGGGGCCACATATCAATGAAGAATTATCCCGGACGACGATCCAATGCCCAAACGATTCTGAGGAAGCATCTTTTGACGAAAAAGATGTCTCGGGCGAGAACCTGGAGGCATCATTGAACTTCTCGGGCTCGACCTTCGACATAAATACATACTTTCAGGATAATCCAGATCTTAGCTCTCAGTGGCAAACAATGGATCCCCCCCCTATTCATCCTTTACAGGACTTTGTAGAGCCAGAAAATGGTCTATGGGCATTTGATACAGTCAATAGCAATTGGTCAAATACTTGCTTTGGGGAGATGGCCACGGCAAATATCCCTTTCGACAACAATTGTGGTAATTTCGAAGGTATCCATTCAAATCTCGAGTCTGACGGCTGGCATACATCATTTCTTGAGTCGCCGGAGTCGATTCTCTATCCTTCTTTGGAGATTGGTTCGTTCACAGGACAGCAATTTCCTTACGAATCTGGACAGCCTAACATCGAGCTGCCCCTCAAAATTGAAGGTCCGGGAACCCCGTTGCCTGGAACAGAGTCAAACGATCTGCTCAGAGAGAAGGCCGCCACATCGGCGCCATCAGAGTCAGGGGCAAATATACCTAATTTCCTTGACCAGCCAACCTCTCTTCCGAGTGAAGCGGCCGTGATAACTCCTCGAAACATGGAAGACTGTTTGATTGATTTTCACAGTGGAGTAAAGGCACCTAAGAGGAAAAGAAAGGAGTTTAACAGAAGAGAAAAATTGAAAGTGCATTTAGTTCGACAAGTTGGGGCATGCCAGAGCTGTCGAGCACGTAAGGTCGAGGTATATTCACTCATTAAGATGTTTTGTCACACATGAAGTTCTAACGTTTCAGTGTACTGCTGATGGCATTTGTGATCGATGTTATAAGCTGGCGGGTGACCCACTTATGGCTCGGCAAATTTGTATTCGACACAAATTGAAAGATGTCTACCTTGGGGTCAGAGGTAAATTGAAGTACTAAAGAATGTAGTTATACATACTAACCAACATAGATGTTCAAACCAGATTGCTCACCTCTGGGAAAGAGCAGGTTTATCAACTGCTTCGTGCGTTGGAAGGTCAAGTAGCGAAAGTCGAACTTCGAGCGGACTGTTCAATGGCAAACTTTCCATGTCGCTCACTTCCTTGTAAAGTGATGGTTTGTAGGTCTGTAGATCTCTGCCGATGGAGAAGTTTGACCAAAATGAATGGGGTCTACATAACACACAAATCCCTACGTGACAAGACATATCTTGTTGTACCAGATTCATTACCGACTGTTGATGAGTTAGATTTCTTCGGCCGAGAGATTCTCCTATCTTCTCCCGAGAGCCACTCCGGCAAAATAACACACATCTTGGATAAGTTCCTCTACATCTACTGCAAACAATATTTTGGATCGCACTTGGTGAGTAATTGTCTTTCTTAAACACCCGGCTTTGATTGACAAGAAATAGGCAGGTTTATGTAACGCTGCATTCAGGATTACGAGCTTAAATAGTCTCGTCTTTTATGGAGTGGCCAATATCCATTGTCACCCCGATGGCCAGCTTGACGTAGTCAATACCATTAATGACACTTTTTCCCCAGACACGGTTCGTGAACAAGTCCGCCTGAGAGCTTCCGAGGGTCTCGAGGAAGCTGAGAAGTACTTTTTCTCCGAGGTTGAAAATCTTTGCAAGAAATCTGGAAATAGCAAACAAACTCGGATCATCGCTGGTATCTGTTTGTTGAGATTAATGCTCTTCTACCGAGAACGAGTCGTGCGAATCGAGCTGAGATCCAACCTTCCAAGATGTAAGACTGATGAGAATCTCAAAAATTGCATTCATCCAGGCAAAACAGATCCTCAAAAGCGGTCTGAACAGTGCGGTTTTATGTATAAGCAATTGGCTGTAGCATTCAGCACTCTTTGCCGCGGCGACAATACACCATTGACGACGGATTGGGAGGCCGAAGCGGCTGGCAGAGTAGCTCCAGATGTTCCCATGCTTGCAGACACTTTCTCGGAACTCAAACTCGCGTATGCAGAATTTTGTAAGTGGCCCTTGCAATCGGAACCAGGAGCCTCCATTAATTCCAATGTAGGTAAACATAAATTAACGCATCGGGATGATGATGTTTTCAAGACCTTGGTCGTGGACCCGGCAGACAAAGAGAGAGAGCGAGTGGCGAAGAAACAATCTAAACCGAAGGCTCGTAAACAATATAAAGGATGAAGCTTTTCGCAAAATTCTCATGCAATTTCATGGACACCCCTTTCTTCAACTCACAATTTTGGGGCACTCTTCATACTATTTTCCGTTGGAAGCTCGCTCACAATTTTGCCCCCTAATCCGGAGAATTCTTATGGTCATCGATTTCCACCAAGTTGGCTCAAGTGGCCTCGAATCTAATTCAGCTTTGTGGCATCATCTGAAATCGAACGCTGTCCTCAACCTTCGTGCTCTCTTTCGTCGTCGGTGGCAAGATAAAAATACAATCACACTGGGAAAAAGTAATACACCTTGCAATGCCCCCAACGCTATATCGATTCCCAAACCCACGGGCTGTACTTGTGCTAAAGGAATTTTGGAAAATCCAGTCAGCACCTGCAACATTAATCTCGATTGCGTTGGCAATTGGTGTAATTGCCGGATCACTTTCTGTACAATGTTTTCCGTTCGCAAAAGTACATAAACCCCTTATCGGTTGCTCTCAGCTATGTGTTGAGAGCTGAGGTAGTGTTGTTGATGTCGGGTTCGGATATCTAGAGGTGATGGATAGTTTAGTTGCCGATTATATCGACGTCATCTTTGACATAGATGTCACTTTAGGTTTTTACAGCACAATTGCAAGAAATGCAAGCCTCAAGTGGTAGGAGAAGAATTGAAACGAATTGCGCTTCGTGATGACTAATGTAATTATATCATTGTTTGGGTATTGCGGCCATTGCCATGTTGGTATTTTGTCAGCATTTCGAGTTATGCTGTTTTCAATAGATCAGGTTCACACTTTTCATTATGATTTAACAGTATAGGTGGCATTGGATGTGTAGTAAATGTATCATGCGACAATAAAAACGGTTATAAGTAAAGGATTCAACAGCCTGACCCACATCTCTCCTACCTTAATAAAAACCATTTAGATTGACTTCCCTCAATCCTTCAGGTATTCTGCTCGGGAAAATAGTTCGAACTAGAGTTCTCTATATCCGTTATTCTCATCCCCATTCCACTAAGTCAGAGATGAGTCTCGCACCTCGCATAATCAACAGGGCTGCAGTATATCTAGATTTCAGGGCTAGGCACCTATACCCCATTCGGGGTTTTTAAGGCTTATAAGGTATTTATTTTACTCTACTAGATTTCATAAAGTATTTACCTTAGAAACCAACTGGGTACAGATATTACCTTATATTTTTAGTTAAATGATTATTCTATATAGTCATCCAAAGTTGAAGCTATTCCAACAGTTATATAATGTTATCTAAAGTCTAATTAGTCCCACTACATTTTTCAGCTTTACTTTTCACATGATATATATTATCCCGTAATACTATTTCTTAATATTATCCTATAATACTAGCCTATTCTCTAATACTATCCTATAATACTAGCCTTTTTAAGTATTTTAGTTTTATATACTAATCATATATTTATACTCAAAAATCTACTCATACCCAACTATATTTTTAGAATATTTATTTTACTTTATAAAATAAAGCAAGATATTAAACTAACAAAAAATATCCTAAAGAACTTTAGGTATACTCTACCCTGTGCCTAGCTCTACTAGATTTGCAAACTTTAAAGGCCGTATAAGTACTTCAACAATCCGTGAACAGTTCTATCTCCACTCTCTAATTCTTCCAATCACACAATTCATTGCAAAATTCTTTATCCCATAATTATGTTACTACCAAATTTAAAGCTATTCAAAGTTGAATGATTGAGTCGAAGAATTCCAGATTCTTTCCGTAAGATTGGTTATATACTGACTAACGACAAAATACTATTTCACTCTTGCTGCAAAGACAGAGTCGCAAAACTAAAAGCAAATTCAAACCCAAATCCAAAGTCATCCGCATCCGCGTCCTCGTCCTCGTTTATAGATCCCATTTCATCAAAGATTCAAAGAGCATTCCGAGGATGCAATTTCACGACGAAATTCTCATTATATGATATTCCACCTGCGCAGACATATTCGCCTTCATTCAAGACTTCGATGTTGAAGCGACGGACGATCTTGAAGATGTTAGCATTTTCCCTCATAGTACTTCATTTATTCATTTCCGAGTTGCTCTCATTAATCTTCCCACCTGCCCTCCTTCCCCTTCCCTCGCCCCAATTGTTTGCTAGAGAAAAATTCCACTAGCAACAAGAATAAGGAAAAGTATGCACTAACCTCAGGAACCAACTTGAACAGTTCCATCCACGCAATATCTTTACCTAAACAAACTCTCGGTCCCATACCAAAAACAAACATGCCGTGTTCCAATTCTACATCTTTGCCTTCTCCCATCCAGCGCTCTGGTCTGAAGGCGTCAGGGTCTGGTCCACTGTAAGAACACCAGGTCAGTTTTCAAAAATGACTTAAACAACCGTGCAGCATCGAATTAAGAAGAAAAAGAACACTAACAACAACACCGGATCTCTCTGAACAATCATTGCATTACTCGTAACATCCGTCCCCCCCGGTACAAAAACTCCCTCAATCACCTTTCCCTGCTCTGGAACCACCCGCGGGAACCAATTCGGAGCACTAGGATGTAATCTCAATCCTTCTTTCACAGCACCAACCAGATACGGTAGATGAGCGCGAGTTTCCTCGTCTTTAATTGGTGTTGAAAGAAGATTTTTCTCTTCTGCTTCGCGAATTTCATTGAGGGCTTTATCGAATGAGCCGGGAGTTCTGGCGAGGAAACGGAGTGTGGATCCAAGGGCTGTGCCTGTTGTGTCGGCGCCGGCTTGGATGAGGAGTGTTACGTGGGAGCGTTTTTGGATAGGGGTTAATGGTTGGCCGTCGATTCGCGCGTCTAGGCAACTGTGAGGGTTGGTATTGTACACAGTGTACTTGTAAAATAAGAAAGGGGTACTTACTGCTGTAGGAAATCTGGCTTTTCAGGATATAAACCCTGTGAGATTTCATATTCACGGGCGCGAATTTGACTGTCTGCTTGGCTCATCAAGTATCCCATGCCACTGTGATTAGAAGTTTGAGGTAAAAGCAATGTCGCTAGTCCCGGAACATTTATGATGTGTTTACGGAAAAAGGTGAACCTCGCTGAGAAGCCTAAGAAATCAAGACCTTCTCTCCAGCTGCGAAGCAGATGTTTTTCATCTCGGCTATTTTTGACGAAGCCCCACGGCTGGCCAAAAGAGAACATTGTCATGATGTCGGCGGCGAATTCTCTGGAAAATATGAGATTTTAACTTGAATATGTGAAGGGATGAATATCTTACGCTACTTTATCACTTAAAACGACTGACTCTCCTGCCTCTGCCTTTTCCGTCATGACTTTAGTAAATAGGAGGACTTGGTCATCCATTCTATCTTCCCAGTCCCGCCTTATATCTCCAATTGACCACTATAAATATCCTATCAGCGATGATTTATAATTTTTTAAAGTAGATTGAGATGAAAACAAAAGGTTAATGGAAACATAACTGACCGGTGCCGCTCCTAGTGCTTTTCTTAAAGGTGTATGCTCTATACCAGAAAGGGTAGTAAATAAATGAGGTGGGCCTAAAAGACCAGTACCATACCACGCCGACTTGTTATCGAGGCTCCTGTCCCAATATATCTCCTTCAACGCGGATGGCCTTGGGAAAAGAAGTATCTCAGGTCCGATACGAATGGGGGCATCTCCTGAGCATTGTTAGTTGCAAAATTACCAGCTATTGTAATAACTTTGATAGATCAACATACTCCCGTACTTTTTCATCAGATTCCGATGCCATTGGTACTCATATCGTCTTGCCGATATTATCGCAAGGGGAAGAGAAAAGCAAGCTGTGTACCATGGCCCACGAAATTTTGCTAAAGGATGAAAGTACAAGTTATAAATTATACGATAAGCAATAGAAGTAATTACTGCAAGAGCAAATAACTTGCTGTCAAAATAAATGTCAAAATTGGAGAGAAGCATTTCTACTGAATGATGGATGATTGTAGACAGTCACTGAACATCGATCACATCAAATGAACAAAACCTAGGTGCGCATTATATAGGTTGATATAGAATGTTTGCACCGAAGATAATCTTCACCCAACCCTCCATATTATGATTCATCCGAGCTGTGTCCATTCAAATTGATGATGCAAATGATGCACATTGAGCATATTAATCATCCATATATAACCTGGAGTAAGGTTAATCGACAAGCAACGATCTGATAGGCGTATGCGTGTAACATGAGTATATTTGCCGCTTTTATTTGAGCCTGAATGTGACAGTTCGAGACAGTACAATACGAAGCGCACTTGCAGTACTGTAGTAGTTATTTGAAGTGTGTTGGTGGCATTAAAATTGATTGGAGACTGTTCGAACACATAAAAACATGTTTGGTACTAGCATACATATACTTAGTATCATATAAATATCAACAGAGATACTTCCCCGTTTTCTTCACCCATCAACCCTCATGTTGTCTCTTACGCTTTTCTGCCAATATGTAACTTGCGACGGATAATGATGAGTATGTAGGACGCGGCATGACAGCATGATGACTATCAAATTCACGACTCAATTAGATATGATCGGCTCTCATATCATGATTCATGACGCACTCGCAGTCTACCCCTCTATTGTCTGTGGAAATAGTAAGCTTGAGCTGCAATGGTTACTCGGGATTGCTGCATATTCTGATCACAGCACATATGTACGAAGCCGAGATTGTGGACCCTTGACTTAATCATGATTCAATGATAGGCCAGTGATGTCTTATAATTGATAGAAAACCTGTATCACTATATCATTCATGTACTTACCCGTTAGTGAAATTAAAAGTTGACGGAATGATTTCCCAAGTTCATCAGTTCGTCTCATCTACATATCTTCATCAAATGGGGGGGGGGCACGGACCATCATCTGAAAGTCACGCTTTGAGAAGAGCTCCTTCCTCGTGAAGTGCACGTGTAGTGTAAACTTGATACTTGGAGCAAACGGTTGAAAATGTACTAGGTACTCTTCCATCTCTTCTCCTCTCCTCTCATCTCCTTTCCTTTCCTTTCAATCCATCTCGAGTGGTATTAGAGATGAAGTCTTAAACTTCCATTTATGCCCATTCTCTCATTCATTCATTCATTCATTCATTCATTTCTCATAATTTCTTCAAGTCATTCATTAAGGTTAAAACCATTCCACTCATTACAAAAATGCTTCTCCGGTATAGAAGTAGTCTCTTCTTCGCTTTTTCAACTCTGCTAATCCTCTGGATATTGCTAAGAAATCACAAAAATATTGTGAGCCATGTGGTTGAGCAATACAGAGGTACTGGGCAAACAGAAGTCGTGAAAGCATCTGGTTTTGATGAAGTACCTATCATTCAAATCATCGATCCTCTTGCTATTGAAATTCCAAAACCACAAGATAACTTTATTCCTGCTCCGCTCCAACCTCCAGTTACCGAAACAATACATATTGAGTCCACGGTAGTAAGTAACAGGGTCACTCTTCACCTGTCAATACAAACTTCCGAAGCCACAAGCACATCATCTTCAGCAACATCGGTTGTCACATTGTCACTTCAGGATGAATTCATGAAAGAAAATGCGATGTTGGGGCAGTGAGTGAAAGGTCCTGCTGGCTCCTAACTTTGCTGACTTTACCTTTAGGGAGCCAAGTGCAGGTCAGATCTATGGAAATACACTTAATGGCGTTATAGGAGTTGGTTCGCATACCGAATCACATACATTAGCTCTCAAGGAGACAAACATCTGGAAGTCATACGGTCAATCAAAACCGCTCGAGTACAACCCATACCCCGATTACAACAGTGAAGTTTGGAAGTCAAGAAACAAAGGAACATTCGTGCCATGCGATGGAGCTAATGGACCAATCAGAGATATTTTGGTGTTTTCCGGGCATTCGAAGGCCTTTGAAGAACCTCAGATGGGATCATTTTCACTTTTTGGTGTCGATAGCAATTTATGCTTCGAGAGAGAGACGAGACTAAGCTCATACGGTCATATTGATGATGTTGAAGTCTCAAGTAATGCAGTTGCGCATCCTGAAAAGGTCACTAGTAAACGCGATTTGCAGAAACCGATACAGTGGGATGATATCAATTGGGGATTACTTCAAACTAAGTGTTTGGATAAGAACATAAATCGATACCTGATATCAGCAAGTCCAGCAGATATTGGTGAGGAGATTACAACATCTACAACGAACATATCGTCTCCATGGAACAACCATGAGACTAAGAATTCAAATGCCACTAAGAGAGTCCTGGGCACCATCCTAAATCGAAACGATCAAACGGATAAGTTGAAAGATCATTTGGTGAAGGCACACCTAGCTAAAGCAGCTAAAGCCGCACTTGATGCAAAAACACCCTTCAAATCACGAACCGCGGTAATGCTCCGATCATACTCTGGAAAGAAATGGAATGAAAATGACAAGCAGAATGTTCGTTCTCTCATTACCGAGTTAGCGTTGAAATCGGGAGGGGAATATGAGGTTTTCTTACTTGTTCATATCAGAAACAGTACAACTGCAATAGAGAACGACACCGATTACCTTGAGGCTCTTCATGAAAATGTCCCCAAAGAATTTCATGATATTGCAGTACTTTGGAATGAAGCCTACGTACGAGGATGTTATCCACTCATCCCGATAAAGGTTACCAATGTACACCAATCTCAGTGGCTTCCTGTTCAGGTCTTTGCACTAGATTATCCACAATTCGACTTCTATTGGAATTGGGAAATGGATACTCGATACACTGGTCATCATTACGACTTACTTGAAAGATTGACAAAATTTGGAGTCGATCAACCACGAAAGTATATTTGGGAACGAAATGAAAGATATTATATTCCGTCTGTACACGGCCCCTATGATACTGAATTCCGCAAAACAGTTGAACGTCTTTCGGGCAAAGATACGATATGGGCCCCCCCGAAGGTCACTAATGTTGTACCAACTGGTCCACTACCTCCTGTTCCGGATTCTGCCCAGGATAATTACGTATGGGGTGTAGGTGAAGATGCTGATTATATATCTGTTGCTCCAATATTCAATCCAAATGGTACTGGGTGGGTTGGTAGAAATGACGTATGGGGTTTTGATGGACGTAATGATACTCCTCGTCGTACGACTATCATTACTCATTCGAGGTGCAGCAAAAAGTTATTAGATGCCATGCATGTTGAGAGTATCAAAGGCAATCATGTTAGCAGTGAAATGACACCTCAAACAGTCGCCCTACTTCATGGATTGAAAGCAGTATATGCGCCACTTCCGATATTCTTTGATAGAGCTTGGAATGGTACAAGTCTCAACAAATGGTTCAACCCTGGTCCGAGTGGGGAAAGTGGCAGTTCTTCAGATAGTCCTTTTGGATGGGGTAAAGAGAAAAGGTTTTTGGGAATGACCTGGTATTATAGGGCAATTCCACCCGCTAGACTGTACAACAATTGGATGGGATGGGAAGATCACGGAATTGGAGGGATTGAGGTATGTTAGGCTGTTGCTTAAGTTCCTAAGCATATACTAATATATTGCAGTGGGAAAAAATACATGGTAGGCCATGTCTTCCTCCTCTTTTACTTCATCCGGTCAAAAATACCGAAAATACGAAGTCGGGATATGCTACGAAGTACGATTTTCCTTAAAAAAAATGAACGAGTTGTACTTTTACACTGGGGCTTGGGCTGGGTTAGGTTTAGGAATTGGGGAAATTTGCACAAATATGGGATACAGTTGCTATAAGAAAGGGATATATTGGGTCTAGGGAGGAGTGAGGAGCAAGATAAAAGTGTGAGATATACAAAAGATGCGATCATTTGCTTGGCTTTAAATTCGCTCGATAAATAGACTATATTGATAAATTCGGCTCAATTCAAGCTGTGAATTGACCTCCATGCTTACTTTCCTGGCTTTCAACAAGACGTGAAAGCAATAGTGAATCATATGAGGGCATTCTGGAACAAGAGTTGCAGCTTAGATGCAACAAGAACCCTGAAAAGAAGGCTATATCCAAGATAAAAGCATCACAAATGGCGCAATACTGGGGAGAGCCTGGATGTTTTTCACAAAGATCAATTGCTCTAAGTCTACAATCCGGAGACAATCATTGTGGTAGCAGCGGAATTGCTCATTTTGTTTGATTATCGGGGTGTATGTTCATTGTTTGTCCCCGTTCTTGCTGTCGATTTCTTGTTTTGCTACGGTCTGGTTTGATTCTCAATTTTTGATGCAATATTGGAGGTTGGTTGT